>CDEZ01021272.1:0-57716 GCA_000826365.1 Acanthamoeba royreba | reverse complement strand
GTGAGGAAGTGGAGCGAAGCGGTTGATAGGGACGCCAACATGTTGGTTGCCGTTCCCGGAGGATCAGATGGCCCTGGAGGCGTGCTCGTGGTGAGCGAAAACTACGTTGTTTGGAAGAATCAAGGCCATCAGGAAGTGCGTGCTGCTCTTCCTCGCCGGAAAGTGATGGGCGAGGAGCGTTCCGTGCTCATTGTATCTGCCACAGCTCACAAGCAGAAGGTACTTTCAAATTTTATCTATCCCTATATCACTGCTGACGTCATATGGCAATGAAATAGGATCTCTTCTTTATTCTTCTGCAAAGCGAATATGGTGACATCTACAAGGCCACCCTTGCTTGGGAAGAGGACAATGTGAGTGCCATCAAGCTCAATTACTTCGATACCGTGCCAACATCGAACGCTATGTGCATCCTCAAGACCGGTTTCCTCTTTGTTGCAGCTGAGTTCGGCAACCAGTACGTGCCTCTTACATGTTTGGGCAAAAACCTGCGCTTACAACTCACTTTTATCCAGCTTTTTGTACCAATTCCAGTCTATTGGTGATGAAGAGGAGTCAACCATGGAGCAGGAGGAAGAATTACCCACATTCGATCCTCAACCGCTGAAGAATCTGATTGCCATCGATGAGATAGAGAGCTTGTCACCCATTATGGATCTCAAGGTTGTCGACGCGGTGAGGGAGGAGACTAAGCAGTTTCTTACTCTGTGCGGTCGCGGTCCGCGCTCAACACTTCGCTTCCTGAAGCACGGTCTCGCGGTGACAGAAATGGCTGATTCAGCTCTTCCTGGCAACCCCAACAACATCTTCACTGTCAAGAGGAACATCTCTGATGAATATGACAGCTACATCATCGTCTCCTTCCTCAATGCCACGCTTGTGCTTTCCATCGGCGACAACGTAGAGGAGGTCACTGATAGCGGTTTCAACGGCGCTACTTCGACGATGAACGTGGGCCTAATAGGCGACGACTCACTGGTGCAAATCTTCCCTACTGGTATTCGTCACATTCGCAGTGATAGACGTATCACCGAGTGGCCTGCACCACCTCGCCGAGCAATTGTCCGTTCGGCTATCAACAACAAGCAAGTCGTGATCGCCCTCAGTGGAGGCGAGCTGCTCTATTTCGAACAAGACATCACTGGCTCGCTTGTCGAAATTGGCAGGAAGGACATGGGCAGAGATGTGGCTTGCATTGATGTAGCCCCTATTCCTGAAGGTATGTCTTCCAATAGGCAGATCACCATTCATTTCAGATTACTTATAGTCTCTCGTTCACAGGTCGTCTGCGTGCGAGGTTCCTAGCTGTTGGTGACTACGAGAATACAGTCAGAATCCTGTCTCTGGACCATGAGGACGTTTTCGCGTCATTGGCCGTGCAGGCTCTGCCGGCTCCACCGGAGTCACTCTGCATAGTGAGGATGAAAGCCGGTGCGGATTCCAGCTCAGGCACGCTCTTCCTGAATATCGGCCTCAGCAATGGTGTGCTCCAGCGAACCGTTCTCGACAAAGTGACTGGAGAGCTTTCTGACACTCGCACCAGGTAATAACTCATTCATTCTTTACACCGCATATATCTCACGCTCACCTCTTTGGCGTTCTTTATCGCAGGTTCTTGGGTTCGCGCCCTGTGAGATTGCTGAAGGTGCGGGTTGGCGATCAGCCCGCGATGCTTGCCCTCACCAGCCGGGCGTGGTTATGCTACAACTACCAGCTTCATCTCCATCTTACCCCACTTTCTTACCCTGCATTGGACTACGCTACGAACTTCTCCTCAGAGCGTTGTCCTGAGGGTATGGTGGCCACTATTGGCAACGCTCTCCGGTATGGGATTCCGTCTCTTTTTGTACCATGCTGAAGGAGTGGACTGAGCCGTTTTGCTTCAGGATCATCGCACCTGAGCGCCTTGGCGAGATCTTGCACCAAGAGGTCATCCCGCTCCGCTACACGCCTCGCAAGATGATGCTGCATCCCACGACAGGCAACCTTATTACTATCGAGTCGGACCACAACACCTACCCAGCTCTCATTCAGGGTGGTCTGCGGCAGAGTTTGATTGAGGCACAGCAGGAGCCGACCGGTAGTGCAGAAGGAGAGGAAGCCGTTAAGCAAGAGAAGAAGGAGGACGATATGGAAACCGTAACAGAAAACGGAGAATCTAAGGAAGCTAAGCTGAAGAAGTTGGAGGAACTGCAACAGCAGCAGGCTCAGCGGGAGGAGTACAGTCGGCTCTTTGGTGCCGATAAGCCTGGTATGTTAAGCACATTCTCTCACACCATAAACAGTAGCTAATGGGAGTTGGAACGTGGCAGGTGTGGGTAAGTGGGCCAGCTGCATCCGCATGCTAGACGTCAACACCAAGGAAACCATCGACTTGGTTGAGTTGGACAACAACGAAGCGGCCTTCAGTTTGGCAACATGTATCTTCCACGACCGGGGAGGAGAGGTCTTCCTGGTAGTGGGCACGGCTAAGGGTCTCGTACTCAATCCGCGCAAGTGTGAGGCTGGGTTCATTCACGTGTATCGCCTTCTCGACAATGGCAAGCGCTTCTCGTTCGTTCACAAGACACAAGTCGAGGGCGTGCCGCTAGCCCTAGCCGGGTTCCAGGGACGACTGCTGGTGGGTATGGGCAAGATGCTGCGTATCTACGACCTCGGTAAGCGTAAGTTGCTCAGAAAATGCGAGAACAAGAGCTTCCCTCACTCCATTCAGAGCATCACCGTTCAGGTAGGTTCCCTTTCTCACCAAATCGTCTGTACTCCGTATTAACACCTCGTCTTATTGTAGGGCGAGAGAATTATTGTCGGTGATCAAGCCGAGTCGTTCCATTTTGTGAAGTATCGAAAGCCGGAAAACCAGCTCTCAATTTATGCCGATGACTGCAACCCTCGCTGGTTGACTGCTTGTCAGATGCTGGACTACGACACTATGGCTGGTGCGGACAAGTTTGGTAACATCTTCATCGCTCGATTGCCAAGTGAAGTAAACGAGGCACGCCGTTCCACCCTGACGCGCCTGGCCATGATGAGTCCACTAACATGATCTTTGCCTTATCAATACAGGAGCTGGAGGATAATCCGATGGGAAATTTCTTGATGAGCAAGCAGACGCTGAACGGTGCTGCATTCAAGTTGCAGACCCTCATCAATTTCCACGTTGGCGAAACCATCAACTCCCTGTTGAAGGCTTCACTCTTCACTGGCGGAACCGACGTGCTCGTTTACAGCACGCTTATGGGCGGCATTGGAGCGCTACTGCCATTCGTTTCCAGGTTAACCTTCCACTTTCCAATTCCTCACTCAATCAATACTCATTTTACTCTTTTATAGGGAGGACGTGGATTTCTTCTCGCATCTTGAAATGCATATGCGCAGTGAGCTGCCGCCGCTTTCGGGCCGAGACCACCTGGGCTACCGCTCATATTACTTCCCCGTCAAAGACGTCATCGATGGTGATCTGTGCGAGCAGTATTCACTGCTATCGGCTGAGAAGCAGAAGGCCATTGCTGAAGAGCTTGACAGAACTCCCAGCGAGGTCCTCAAGAAGCTTGAAGTGATTCGCAACAGCATCCTCTAAGCGTACACTACAGCGATATGTGCGAATACCGCGATGTCAAGCGACGGGCCTCGGCTTGGCATCATACGGCCGCAATAAACCAAAGCCCTCTACATGCAAAGTACGTGCATTGTTTTGCTTCGTGTGCTGGTGTTCTTGCAACCTATGTATGTACAACAGACAGGCCGAACTGTCGCCAGACCGACGTCGGGCTACTGGTGGCCGAAGAGGATGTGGCTGCTGAGCGGACGGAAGCCTAACTTCTTGAAGGCGCTTACGATCTCCTGGAGGGTAGCGTATTCCACGTCTTTGTCGCTGTCGGGATCCTCCATGTCCATTCCCGTGAACCTGTTGCTCATCCTGCAGAGGAGCAGTTGAGTTCTCGCACGGGTACAAGAAGACGCGCGCAGGGAGGTACCGGTCGTAGACGAATGATATCAGGAACGTGCTTGTGCTCTTCTTATCCTCGTCGTCATAGTCATTGTAGGCGAACACGATGGTGGACTCTTCCGAACCGAAGGTGACAATGAATGTCTGTGGTGCCACCGACACAAGTAAGTCTTCCTCCTCTGGCGGTAGCAACACACCCTGAAACCATCTGTCGCACATTGACGCGTTGGTACTTCATCAGTCTGGTAGGAGCTAATTCAAGTTAGGTACCCTATCTTCTTATCAATAGCATAGTCGTTCCTGCCTGACACCTTTTCTCTGTAGAACGCCAACAGCTTTAAACAGCCAAGTCATTAGTGGACACGCAATGGAAAGGATGAAGCAGGTACTGTTCGCATGTTGGAATCGTTGACCAGCGAGCCAAAGAAGGAGGAGACGAGACGGTACTTGCTGATGTGGAGGCGATCGTTGATGTGTCCTCCCATCATTATCTTTACTACCCACTGCAGGTCCGCTGCTGCCTCACTTCCGCCCTCTCGCCCAAGCTCCTGCAGCAGAGGAGAACGTGACAAGAGCTCCCGATAGAACTCGCCCCACCCCACATTGCCGTCCCGATCGAACAGTCGCTCCAACTCTTCCAGCCGCCTCCGCTCTGAACTCGACACTCCTGCTCCAGTTCAAAAAGGTAAGGCTCACCACTTGCGCTCAACCAGAAGGTAGCAAGAGCTGACCTAGCGAGGAAGTAGGCGTGGTATAGGGAGAAGTAGAAGAAAGCTGCCTGCGCTCCGCTCGAGGTGACGACTCTCGACCAGGACTGGCAAGCCTGCGTCGGGTGGGGTCCTCGTCATAGAGCCTTCCACGTGACCCTGTGCCGCTGCGGTACTGGGCCGTCCTGTCGCTGCCGCTATCGCGTGACATGCTGCGATTCGTGCGCACTCCCGCGCTCCCCGGCGACCGGCCTGAGGTACTCAACCCCTTCACCGTCACCTGATCTTCATCTTCTGTCCACAAGGGTCGCGGGAATCGAATCACGCGCCAGTCTCGTGTCTTGAGCGTAATCATTCCTCTCTGCCAGTATATGTACTTCCAACGCGGCCTTGTTGGCAGCCTTAGGGGCAGTTGCTTTATATTCTGTGTACAGAGCTGACAAGGTTGAGCTCCCAGCCTCCTCTTGTGGATCCTGCGGAAATCCGATATTCCATAAATAGCAAAATTTTAATTCGATTGTCGCAAACGCATTTCGTTTTACGAAATAAATTCGTTCTCTACAAATTGTTTGTGCAGAGTTTTCCAACTTCTGATTGAAACAAAAATCAAGCAAGCCAAGATGCTGGCGGTGTTGCTGAAGGAGCATCAACAAAAGCAGGAAGAGCTGCGACAAGCCAATGGTGCGCTCAATGGCTTTCCTATATATATGGATTCATTTTTCTCATCAATCTTTCAAGATTTCGTACCTCTCGTTATCATTTTTTATTCCTTGGCCATTTTTCATTTTCCCCATTTACTATTTTTCCACGTTAGCGAATTAAAATATTAACTACTGAATTGAAAAAGTAAAATAAACTGCCAACTTTTAGTACCAAGAAATATATTTAATAATTGAATATTCGTGGGCTGTTAGAGGTGCGACGGAAGCGAGCCATCGCGTCGGTGGACAAGGTGGCCGGCTGTATGGTCGATTCGGTGAACATTGGCGTGTCCAAGGTGTTCTCCAACCAGAAGAAGATCGAGGCTCAAGCTGTTCAGCTGCAGACTCAGACTGAGCGATTCTCCAAGCAGACCGGACAGTGGCTCCAGCTCATTGAAGCCTTCAATCAGTCTCTCAAGGTCTCTCCTTCCACTTCCACACGCGATGTGTTGGTTTGGAAGAAGTGGGTGGCTGATTCTAACTGTTGTAGGAAATTGGAGACATCGAAAGTTGGGCGCGAACGATCGAGGCCGACATGCGATTGATTGCGGCCAATCTAGAGTATGTACACAGGAACACTGCGATGGAGGAGGCTAAGGCTATCAAGTGAGCTACGGATGTGCTGAATTTCTCATCAAACGCTGATTCATTCATTTATTTTGTGGTGAGTTATGTGCGTTGTCGTCGTTCATGAATACACCGCATGAGCTCTTCGAATGTCCACACGCGCCATGCTCGGTACGGCTTCGTTTGTTCTTCTTGGTTCGTTGTGCGTTCGCCACTGTCTTCAGTAGCACCTAAGCATGCCTTGAAGCTTGCAAGCGCCTGCGTGAATGGTCCGCGAGCCGTGGTGACGATGTGATCGGCGTCCAAGTAATCCAACTCAAATTGCCACTCCCTTCGTTCCATACCATCGATACGTATCGTGGCTCTCATTTGTGGCCCTGCTCGCGGGTGCTGCTGTTCCTCTTCTGCAGGTCCTGCTCCTTCCTTCTCGCCCTGATGAGCCGGAGCATCGGTTTGCCCGCTGCAGACAAACTCTGCCCGCTGAAGGTCGAATCCGAGGCCTATGCCCACGGCCTTGATGTAGGCCTCCTTGAGCGTCCAATGTTGGAAGAACCGCTCAAGCTGCTCGCGCTCTCCGGCAGGCTCGCCATGATCATCTCCGCGGATGTAACGCCACTCGGTGGGCGTGAAGCAGGTGCGCATGTCATGAAAGAAGCGAGCGAGGGACGGATTGCTGCCTCGGAGCTCCACCTTCATCACATCAACGCCGACCAGATCCTCCAGCTCGGAGGCCATCACGACCCAGTCGCCGGCATGGGACACGTTGAAGTTGAACTGCCGCAGCTGCTGCACTCGGGTCCTGTCCTCGTCATCATCTGCAGCAATATCGGAGGGAAGAATCAGATACGGCTTCCTCTCCGGCGTGCGACCGAAACGCAGATCCGCCAGAGGACATCGAGGGAGGACACGGGCAGCGGCGAGGAGGATGAAGAGGCGACCGACCAGCGCCGACTTCGCGTCGGGGTTGTGTAGGCCTACCAGCATTCCTGCGTGTCGTGTGGGCCGCTTGAACCGACCGATGCGCTCGCGCTCCTCGGCAGAGAGCAGATCCAGTGCGGTGGCCCATTCTTCCTCCGTTGGCTGCCACGTCTCAAAGTTGAGCGCCCACCGCACCCGCAGCGCTGCTTCTTCCATCTTCTTGAAATTTTGGTCAGCCTTTACCACATTCTGAAATTGTTTCGATTTCAGTAAATTCGAAACAGTTTCATTCTTTTGTTTCTGGCAAATCAGAAGAAATTCAGAACACAGAAGACCAAACAACGGCGCAGCAGACGACAAGGTGAGGTCAAACAGTAACGTTGGAGGGATGGAAGAGGTAGAACGCAACAAGGTGACATCAGAAAGGGAACTGCGACACGAAGGAGAAGCGCAGGCGATGATGACTGTGGGCATCTGTTCGGCGGTGCCGGCACCAGACGGCCGCGGAGAGCGCATGCTGGCTCGACGTTGCGGCCGGCATCTGGTGGAGGCGGCCGACCTCACTGCCGCGCGCTTCTCGAATACCTCGGCACTTGCTCGAGAGGCGGCTGCCCTCTTCTCCTTCTCCTCTTCTCGTGGCGGCAGCCGCGACGACGCGTCACCTCTTGCCGTACCCAAGCACGAAGAAGAGGAAAAGCGAGAAGAGGAGGACACTTTGGTCGTCAAGATGGTGGTGGACGCGGTTGTGGACGCGGCGCGGACGGCGCGCGATGAATTTGTGGAGCTGGTGTGGCGTGAGCAGGCCTACACTTCGTTCTGGGCACCGACGGCAGCCGCATCGCAAGGCAGTGACGGTGCCAAGGCCGGTGGCGTGCCGCGCGGCTCCAGGCAGAACACGAGCTTCTTCCGGCGCGACCCGTGGCCTCTCATCCGTGTCCGCTTCGTGCAGCGCACCGCTGCGGCCATCATGAAGAAGCAGGAGGCCACCTCGCATGATGCTAGTGCTACTGGCAGCAAGCAGCTGCGTCTTGACTTGGAGGGAGTGTGGAAGCTGCTCGTGGAGGAGGTGAGCACCTTCGCTTCGTTCTTTCCTGGACTCGCTTCGTTCTTTATTACATCTCAAAGAACGAAGCGAATAGACCCAAGAGCTGACTTGATGCTGACCTTCAATTGCTGGGAATGCAGTACTGGTGGCGCTGGTTTGCTTCAGTGTCCACAGAAGACACAAGTGCGGCCTCACAACCTCCTTCTCCGCGGCATTCGCTCTCTCGCTCGGCCTCATCCACAAGTGCCGCCTTTCTGTCGTCTTCCCCAAATCTTCGCGTGTCTAGCGGTGGTAGTGCTGTGTGTGGCCACCCCGCCACTTGTGTGTGCTTTCACCTCGCCTCCTATGCGCAAACGACAGATTCTTCGACTTCCTGGTCAGGCGGGCATCTCGGCGGCATGAATCGCTCACGGTACAGAGTCAGGCGCACTTTGGTTCCTGTGTGAGTTACACGTATCTAACTTTGTATGAGCAGGCACTCCTTCACGTGCTTTTTCCTCTTCGGCATCCTGTGGGCGCGGGAGTTGGCACAGAGCCTCAGCTCTGCGCACTTGGGTGAAGGGATCAAGCGAGGAGATCATGTGCTCCTCATCGATGTGGATAATTGTGCCAAAGTGCTCGTAAGGTCTCCTTGAGCGCTTTACGATATACATGACTGACGTTAATTCGGACATCGTTCAGGACTTTGTGGAGTCCAATATTCCGCCCCATGTTAAGATCTACGGCTTCTGCGGAGCAGGCTACTCTGAAGTGTCAGCCTCGCCGGCATTCCATCATCTATCGGAGAAGGGTATCATGCACCTTATTCCATGCCCAGTCGGACATCATCCATCTACAACACAGAGGAAAAGTGAAGCGACAGATGAACTCGCAGGAAGCGCATCCGGGGAATCCAACATCGGCATCAAGGCCATGACAGACTTTTTCAATGCGTTCTACGATCACGGATGCGATCGTAAGTACAAGAATGCGGCTGACTACCTCTTGAGCATGTTTGCCGGAGTCATGCATGTCTTGTTCCCTATCGACGTGCCAATATGGGTGCTGTCTCATGATGATGGGTACTTTCCCTGGTAACGTTCCACTCACCTATTCTTAACACTGGCCCTCCGTAGGCTTGATAATACAGTCGAAGCTCTGTGGTGCCGAGGTAGAGAAGCTAATCGAATACCTACCAAGTTCATAGTCGATCACTCTCTGTGGACCATTGTGCGTCACGACGAGATCCTTCGTTCGTCCGCCACACTTCTGCCATCCTCTGCAACGGCATCTTCTTCATATACGGACAGCTACGGGAAAAATTATCTTGACTGGAATCTTAGTGAAGAGGCCATCTTCGGTCGGGGAGGGACTCTAATGGACTACATTGGTGATGCATGGGCGAACGAGTATGAAATCTTGATACGCAAACGAGTGCCTCGTACCGAGTATGATAGAATTACTTCAGCAGCAATTATCTCTCCGAGGGCTTCATCACTTCCCGAGCCTGGACCAGCGCTCGCCGACCAGATTGAAGAAGTGGCGTCACGGAAGCGACGTGAGCGGGATATAGCTCCATCTGAAAGCGACAAAGTTGCCCTCAAGGAGCACATCATCCATTCGCCGGCCAAGAGGGCTAAAGGAAAGGAGAATAGAGAGGAGCTTGAAGTGGACGCGCTGAAAGAACAATCCGAGCAAGACTGGCAGCACGCTGCTGAGGTGGATATGCCGCCTGCATCAGCGGTGCCGATGCAAGATATTGTGTTCGGCGAGCGGGTGAGTGTGAAGTGGAACGGAACTCGATACGCCAAGTCAATACTGAAGAAGGAGCAATGGAGCCTCGATGCCGGCGGTGCCTCGCACCAGCTCCCTTCAATCAATTTACCTGAATCTGGTCATGTGAACCTAACCCTACGTGGTCATAGATTCAGCAGCAAAGGTGTCACCATGTTAGGCGAGGTACTCAGGTAATAGCCTTCCTCATGTCTCCCTCATACAGAGTTGAACCCTAATTCCTTCTACCAGTAAGCCCTCAGTTGTGGTACGGTCGTTAGACCTTCGCGGTAATCGCATAGGGGAGGGTGGATTCCATCGGCTTTCTGAGCTCCTTCGCGGTTCCATCGGTAAGCAACTAGACCTACTTGACATTCGCGGCAATGAAATCGACGATCGTGGTATAACTTTCTCCTTTTCCATACGGGAGCCCTCCTGGATGCTCACTACTTCTTCAGGCACTGCCGAACTGGCACTATTCCTTGCTCGGACCTCCTGCCTGAGATACTTCGATCTTCGTTGGAACAACATCAGTCCACTGGGAGCGAGAGCCTTGGCGCAAGCGTTGATGAGGAACACAACTCTTGGAATCCTCAATCTGCGAGAGAACAAGTACTTGCTCCTCCAGGGTAGTTTTGCAATCTAGATCTGATACAATTAACGTATGGCAGACTCGGGATGGAAGGCGTGATGACTTTGGCGGACTTCCTTATATTCAACAGCTCACTCTACAGGTATAAGTTCCTCTCTTTAGATGATATTGTTGATACACTCACATAATGTGCTTTAATGCTCTCAGCCTCGATCTGCGCTCAAACATCAGCCCGCCAACAGAAGTGAACTTCAGGATCGGTGAGAGTGGCGACGAAGCTATCAAGTATCTTGGAGCTTTGCTCATGCTAAATACTACTCTCACTCACCTCGATCTGTGCTCTAACAACATTGGTACTCTATTGCAGATAAGCTATAATCATCTCGGGCTCTTGTGATAACAATGACTGACCTTGACATGCAGGTGCGGATGGCGCTCGTGCTCTTGCACGTGCACTCGAATTCCGTTCGACGCTGTATATTCTCCATTTGGACTTCAACAGGATAGATTTCCTTGGCACAAAGGCTCTCAGCCGTTCTCTCCTCACTAACCAAAGGTTCCATTCCTCAATTAGATTGCTTTTTGTTTTGTTGTCTCAATCCTGACAATGATATACGACCATCAGTCTGTTGGTGTTGACGCTAGCGCATAACTTCCTCGAAGACGATGCGGTCTGTTCACTTGCCAAGGCCCTTTCTTCGAACTATTGCCTTACCACGCTTGACCTGCAGAAGGTTTTTCTCCCTAGCTACTAGATAGAACAAATCAACTCAACTTCTATGTGTACAGAATCAGATCGGCAACAAAGGAGCGAGTGCATTGGCCGAAGCTCTGAAGACCAATCAAACACTCACAGGTCTTTATTTGAATTACAACCAAATTGGTGATGCCGGAGCCTATCGATTGTCTGATGCTCTCAAGCATAATGAGGGCCTGCTCAGCCTCGAACTTGAGAACAACAAAATTACTTCGCGGTACTCTATTCAGAATTTATGATTAAGTGCATTAGTGCTGAGCAAGACTAGAACAGAGGAGGCATAGCACTCGCTTCAATGTTGGCTCGCAATACCACTCTGCGCTTCTTCAATCTATCCGGCAACTTGATCGCTGATGATGGATTGATTGCCATTTCACGTGCCCTTATGAGCAATCCTACCTCTGCGCTACTAGATCTACAGGTTTCAGGTACGACCAAGTCCTATTGCTCCACTCGCACCACCTCTTATGATCCTCCCTAGGAATTGATGGGCGTGACGAGTGCTGGGATGTGCTACGGGATTTAATGCGAAGCAACCGTAGGCTACTCAGGCTTGATATATCCAATAACCAGATCAACCACCCGCTTTGTGGACTACACCCTACTGGCTATGTAGTGCGAGACTCCAGCCCATTATCTTCAATGGCTTCTGCACACGCGTTGGCATCTCCGCACGCGACCGGACTGTCTCCGCCATCCACTCGAAATAAGCAGCATTCCGTGAAGATGGGACATCTACACCCAGGGTATCAAGATAAACGGCAAGATGATCGATATAATCTTCCATACGCTCGGCTACGTAACACTTTCCTCTTGGATTGGCTGCATCTTGATGGTACACCAGAACCTTCTTCCCATCAATTAACCTCACCGACTAACTTTGATCAAAGCGCATGTCGACGAAGAGAACGTCAGTTCCCTTGGCGAACCGACATCATATATTGAACTTCTGTTCGATCGCGACGATGACGACCAAGGCTCAAAGGGTCCTCAGCTACCATGCGGGCTGAACAACATATGTCAGATTATCAAAGAGAACAGCAACCTAGTATGGCTCGTCATGGCCAACATAGGTATCAACCTTGACGTTCCGCCCGCTGCGTTCGTTACGAATCGCAAAGCTCGTGGAAAGAGAGGCCGGCGGTTGGCACGCAAGGCTGAACGAGAATTAAAAGAACAACAGAAGGACCTCGATGAGCTGAAACAGCTCGAAGACCGCGAGATTGCTCCATTCAAGATGGATGAGGAGGAGCACGACGAGGACTCTGGAGCCCCAAACGAAGGCACAGCAACTACACTTGGTGGAGACAGAGGAGAGCCGTCCCGAGGTCTTCGGTTTATGCATTCGCTGGCTAGTGCGCTCATATCGAATCATACACTTACAAGTCTCGATTTGTCGTGGAATCGACTGGATGCAACTACCATAGCTCCTCTCGCTGATGCTCTAGACAACCACCGCCATGGTAGTGCTGCCCTCAGCTTGCTCACTACGCTCATACTTCGTGGAAATCAGCTACAAGATGATGGTACGCTGGTACTCACGCACGGCTTGTTGAACAATAGCACCGTTACCAACCTCAATCTCGATATAAACGGCATAACCGATCATGTACGTGTACCCTCTTCTCGTTTCGGAGTAAGAGTGTATCAGTGGCGGCCGTAACACTGGTTCATTTACATGTCGTGATGTTAGGGAGTGGAAGCCATCGGTCAGCTGGTTGCCAAAACTGAGGTGATAGCGTATCTATCACTCGTGAGCAATCTCATCAAGAACCAAGGCCTCGTAGCGCTGGCCAACGGAATGGAACATAACCAGTCCATCATCAAGCTTTCACTCGAGCGGAATCCCTTCGAAACCGAAGCCGTCAACACTTTCTGGCAGCAGATGGCCTCTGTCGACCTACAGCGCGGACCCCTGACAGACATCGAATTTGTGAATGTGGGCATCTGATTCAACTGGACACCAGGTTTCAGGAAAGGGTTTCGTAACGTTTTGAAAATTTTGAAATTATTTGGATGTTTGTCAAAATCCTTCCCCCAAGATGCCGAAGGTGATCTCGCGAGGGACGACGGTGGCCAGCGGTAACGAGACTCAATTCACAGATGAAAAGATTTTCGTGTACTACTGCGTGTGTGGCACGCTGTGTCTTACCATAGGTACTTACTTATCCTAATGAATCAAATCCAATTCACTTTATAATAATTTGAAATCTTCGTAAAAGATGTCCCATTGGAACGTCTGCCGCGTCGTAAGACGGATGATGCGCACATAATCCAGGCCAGTAAGTGTGAATTTCGCCTCAAGACCAAGCCCCTTGAAACAATCACTATCAAACGGTAACAATTTCTCTACTTTTTCAATTTTATAAAAACAATTATTATTTTATTTTATTTTATTTATCCAGAGCAGAAATCAATCAATCATAAAACGGGAACAGGGACAGAGGGTATGAGAAGCAGTACCGGTCAGGGTGCGTGGAGTGCGGACTACCCGTGAGTTACACGGCGCAGGAGAAGGCGAGCCCGATCACCTACATTCTTTCTGGAGCGCTTCGTTTGCAGCAGTACGGCAACAGTGCAGGTACTCGATCCGAGGCATTGAATGAAGAATGGAAGCATCATGACATCATGCTGGATGAAGTTGAGCTCACTCCCTGACCCTCATGTTCGCGTGATGATCATTGTACCAGATCCGTTGCCACTTGATGAGATCAAAGAGCTGCCAGGCGTCGAGTATGATGATTTCTTGGCTGAGGCGCGTAAGGAGAAGCTGCGTTCGGAGACAGAAGAGGACACTGCCGCGCGTCCGCCGCCGCTTCGGCTTAGCGACCTGCCACGAGAGGAGCAGGAGAGACAGATCCGCGAGAAGCTCAAGGCTCTTGAACGTGGAGACGACACGGCTCCATCTCGTCCGCGCCCCGCTCCCTCTGCTGCAGCTTCGTCATCATCGTCATCTATCACAACGGTCACCATAACCGCTACAAAGGCGAGCGAGGCAGGGGAGAAGAGGTCGAGGAGTGTCAGCCGCAGCCGAAGCAGAGAGCGAGACTACAGAAGAAGAAGTCGTAGCAGGAGCAGAGAGCGCGAAAGAGATAGAGGAAGGGATAGAGACGACGACAGAAGAAGAGAGCGAGGAAGATACAGCAGGAGCAGGAGCCCTGAGGAGAAGAGACGGCGGTTGAGTCGCAGTCGCAGCCGTAGCCGCAGCAGAGAGAGGCACAGAAGAGGAGACAGATACTGATCTTTACTTGAATTTGCCCCGCACGCACTACATTACCAGATCATCATCTGCCTTGATGAGTTCAAGTAAAGTCTTTCTGCCTCACGCCATAGCAAGGAGGGCCATGGCCTGAGACCGCACGGAGCTAGGAGTCAGTGCACGTATATCCTCTTGTGCTCGGTTCCACAAATCGTTGAAACCGGTGAGGATCTCAGCCACATTGAGCGCAGTTGCATTATGCGCGCTGCCTGCCACTTGAATGAGGTGTGGGTACATATCTGTCGTCTTGATAAGTACTCATCTTGGACCAAATACTGAGGATCAGGTTGAGGATGGAGGCGTACTGGGGTAAAAGACGCTCCACTGCGTGTCAAGCAGATCCTTGACATTCTGCGCCACTGTGACCTTGCGGAGGAAGCCAGAGCGCAGAATCTCTGCATTATCCTTCAAGCCGAACTGGAGCTGGACATCGAGCGGCTCGGACACATCATACTTGGTTGCCAGATTGACACGCACTGAGAACGTCGCGCCATCAAACGTCCACGAATCCTAGCAAGCAAGCGCACAACATAACTGACCCATTAGCTCAGCGTTGTGTACGTGCGCACGCAGAAGACGCACCTCGGTAAGGTTGAAATAGAGTGAGTAGGGAAGAGCTACGCCATTAACGGTGACTGAAGTGGGCGGCCACACGCTCTTGAATTGGAACTGATAGTTCCTGTGAGTTGGCATCTCCGCAAAGCCCTTGCCTTCATAGGGAAATACTGTCACGCTGAGGGAGTCTTCGCTTTCCACCTTCAATAGGCAACCATCCGTTAGATGCCGCATTTCACAACAAAGAGGTATCCGCATACCTTGACTTGGACAGTGGTGAGAGCGTACGCCCCTGTAGTGTATGCCATGGTCTTGCCATCGTCATCGTAGTAGCTGCTGTTGGTAGCTTCTCCTACACCAAGACCGCCATAGACAACGAGTTCAAGGCTCTCTGGTACCTCCTGTGCTGATCCAAATTGACGTGTGCCTGAAGGACCAGCAGTGAGTTCCTTTTTCTCAGATGATACATCGAGGCTCAGTACCTGGCGAACGAGTGGGAATGACAGCGCCTGCCCGCACATAAATCGGTATCTCCTCCAGTAAGAACTTACGCTGGAGACGCAGGGGGCCAGTGAACTGCTGTCCGCTGAAGAACTCGATCCACACACCAGGTGGAATCCATATGTTCGTCCTTCACACATGCCCCACTTAGCGCTTTGAAAGGCACCATAGGAGTAGTGTACTTACGATGCGATGCCGTATTCCTTGTTGGGCGAAGCAATTGGGGCAGCGATCATGTCTGAGCCGAAGAAGTACTCGTTCTTGAACTCATACGCTTCCTGCCATTGTGTTGTTGGCATACTCAATACCTCATTGTGATACAGGCAATGTACCTCGTGTTCAGGATACTCATAGTAAAGTGGCCGAAGAAGAGCCTGGCCGGTTTGGTAAGTCCAGAAGTTGCCTGTGTAGATGTACGGCACCAGCTTTGAACGCAAGACGTAGGCCTCTCGCATGAGCTCGAAGTGATCGAAGGGATATTCCCTGCAATGGAGTCAGTGAACGACAACGGCGTGCCAAAGCGGAGGCCGCGTACCAGATATTACGCGTGAAGCCACCTCCCTTCATTTTGCCCATGCAATGCGTGCGCAGGGTTGAGCTGAAAAGACCTGCAGGGAAGCTAGTAAGGAGGGGAATAATAAGCAAATATGTATTGCTGGTGGTGGCCGTACCCCACTGAACCCAGCGAGTGAAGAGTTCGGGATCAGGCTGGCCAGCAAAGCCGCCCAGATCAAAGCTCCAGTAGAATCCTAAGGAACGCTCAGTGAATCAGAAAGTGTGAGAAACTCCTATTCAATTCTTGAGGGCACATTACCAACGTTAGCAGCAGTGCTAGCAAAGTAGGGCTGGAACTGAAGAGACTCCCACGAAGTATCAACATCACCTGAGAAGCCAATTGTTGGGTATCGATGGCTACCAACACCTCCCCACCGCGCCATAATGGCAGGCCTGAAATGGTATGATTAAGCGCAATGCATGTTATTATTGAGCGTGCAAAACTAGTACCTTTCTGCATTTGGATACCACGACTTGGAGCTGGAGAAGACGTAGTTGACCCAAAGGGTAGGACTGACTCCTGGTGCAATAGGATTCTCACCCTGCTGCCAGTCGATCCACCAGTAGTCAACGCCGTCTGGTCCACCCAATGGCTTTAAGACCTTCTCGAAGAGGTTGTATGCGTACTAGCACACACACATGAAAGAATGAGGCATAGCGACTTACACGGCATAGAGATGAGCAATTATTACCTTCTTGTTGCCAATGTCATAAGGAATGCTCTGATTCGTAGAGGGATCAACGCCCATCGCTGTTGTTCCCGGGGACGTGAGTACAAAGTAACTCATTCAATCTTTAGCTGGACGAAGAAGTACCAAGAGCCATCTCCGGATATCTCTCCTCTGTGCACTGCACACCAGAAGCTGGGTGCATGTTGTTTGTGATGTGTAAACCATACAACTTTCATCAAACAGTTAGTGAGATAGCCATCGAGGAAGTGAGGAACATGCATACGTCTTTCATTCTGCGAAGGAAGCTCGCCGGGTTCGGGAAGAGGTTTCTGTCCCACGTATAACCCGTCCACCCTTCAATGAGCTCGTTGTTCGCGCAGTAGACCTGCTTACCGTATGCTATAACATTCAAGCAACACTCAGCAATTCCAATTAAAAGAACGATGCATCATTGGAGGAATACTTGTTGTGTGCCAGTCCATATCGAGCACGAGAACATCCAGAGGCACTCCCGATGCTACGAATCCTTGCTCAATGAGCCTAGATTGAATCTCTGTCGTAAACTGTCCATCCCTTATCATTCAGACGCAGAACACGTACTTTCGGAGGTCGTGCTCGTTGTAAGCATGCCAACGGCTATACTGAGGTCCCATAAGGTAGCGTGGCAGAAGGGGAACTCGGCCCGTGAGTGTAAAATAGTCCTGCATTGCTGCCTTGTAGTCGTGGCCATAGCCAAAGAAGTAGAGATCACTGCATGTACGGTGAGTCTCCGTCTCTCAACAGAAGGACACTTGAATATATTCTTAGTACGTACGATCGACGAGGAGCTAGCAGCTCAGCGGGATAGTAACAAGGAGGGACAATTCTGGTCGGTTGTCCATCTTCAGTGTATAGCTGATGGTAACAGCATCCTGCAAGGGTAGGATGTTAGCAGAGGAAATCCTACTCGATTACAAAGGGGACGAAGTGTATATACCCTTCTGCTCGCATGTCTCCTTCCCGCCAATGTCGCCAGGATTGCAATCAATCTTGGAGAAGTGACCTACAGCACACGTGGGCCAACTATCTAGATTTTTGAGACTCGGAGCGGGCCCGGTCTGAAACCAGGGCCAGTCGCTCTCCCATTCCCATGTAGAAGTCATTGAATCGTTCAAGATGCCCCAACCGTCCCGCGAGATCACGGCCAACGCTACATTTGAATTGAAAGGGTGAGCAAATACTGGTGACGACGAGAAGGAGGCTGTGGAAGGTCAGGATCGTACTGCAGTGAGAAGAGGCAAGGGAGATCCCTGCAAGCTTAGGGCAATATAGCGGAGAGGCTCCGTTCATCCGGTCAAGCGTACGGATGGTACCGAGCAGATTTCCTGTGGGTTCAGTTCCAATGGTCCATCTGGACTTCTTTCCTGCATGTTTCGGAACCCAAAAGCAGGTCAGCGTGCGGCTAGCCGTGTGTCAGTTCGGTGGTTCACATCACGTGAGTACCGTTTATGGTTTGTTGCAACGTGACGATGAGGTTTGATTTATCAAAGTCACGTTCCTCTTCGATGTTGTACCGCAGCGCCAGATGTTCAGTCTGGTGAGGGTGAATGAATGTCCATCATGGCGTCAGGTTCAACGCAGCAGAAACACGTCACATTAGCAGACAGTTCAGATCGGTCCGTCTGACAGGGAAGGGACAAGGGGACTACGTACGCGGATGATGCACCATCCATTCTGCATGCTCACATCGTATTCCACTGCCGGCAGGTTGCGATGAAGCACGGCGATGGTCGCGTTATCCTGGAACTGGCCGTCTGACGCCCACTGATGATTCCCCACCACATCACCATCAGTGCTCATAACAATTGCAATTAATTATTTTAAAATTTCAGATTTATTATTTGTAATACAAATAAGGAAAATCAAGGGGAAAATGAAAAAAAAAGGGTGATGAGTACCTCCATGCGGATGAGGCGCGAGGTGAGCACGGTGAAGCGCGCCTTGCTCGTACCGCACGTCACCACCGACTTGGGGTTCGCACTTGAGTCCAGCACTTCGCCCAAATGTGTGGGGTAGTTACACACACCTTCTTCCCTGTCATGTTCCTGCTCTTCTCCCTCTGTCCCATTGTTTTTGAATGCAGCATGTCATGACCTTGCTTGTAGTGAGGAGCAAATATTATGGGATGTAGGTACCTACGAAGAGGGAGAACCAAGAGACGAAGAAGATGGAGAGGACGAGGAGAAGCAGGACTGGCCTGCGAGACGTGCGAAGGCCACGCATGAGGTGGATACGGACTCCAGCGGACAGAGGCAAAGTCAGGTATGTTACCGCAATAGAATTTGAACTATGTTGCATGTTTCGAAATCCTTTCAAAATCTTTAAATATTTCAAGATTCTGGATTCAGAAATTGGACGGATAGGTGCTCACCGCGCTTAGGCCATGGCGAGCAGAGCGAGAGCCTGCTTCTGGGCTGGCGACGCTGGAGTCAGGTTCATGATGTCCTGCTTGGCCTGCTGCCAGAGCGTATTGAAGCCTGAAATGATATCGAAGACGTTATCGACAGTGGTGTTGAGGCCGACTCCAGAAACGCGCACTAGGGACGTATACATGTCTGCAATCAAGTGTGGTGAGAATACAGTTCCAAGAGTAGGAGGGCAACGAGGGATAAGACGAACCAGGATAGTAGAGACCCCATTGGGCATCGAGAAGATCCTTGACGGTCTGCGCAACGTATACTTTGCGCATGAACCCGAAGGTTAGCAGGTTCGGGTCCTGCTTGGGAAATTGAAGTCGCACTTCGAGCTTCTTCGACGTGTCGAACTTGGTCACTAGATTGATACGAACGGAGAGACTCTGGCCATCGTACGTCCACGAATCCTGCGCGAAACGAGTTAGAGCGAATCATTGGATGAACACGAAGGGAGCTCTAGTGGAAGAGTTTTCTGTACCTTGGAGGGTGTGTAGTACGGACGGAAGGGAATCGCCACGCCGTTGACACTCACCGAAGTGGCCGGCCAAACATTAATGAATTGGAACTGGTAGTTCCTGCGAGTTGGCATTTCTGCAAAGCCCTTGCCTTCATAGGGGAACACCGTCACATCAAGAGAATCTTGGCTGGCCATCTTCACACCCCACCAGCCACAGAGTGAGGATCACACACTGTTGGCGAGATACTAGGAATTACATACCTTGACTTGGACAGTGGTGAGAGCATACGCTCCCGATGTGTACGCCATTGTTTTGCCATCGTCATCGTAGAAGCTGCTGACGGCCACTTCGCCCATTGAAAGGCCACCGTAGACAACGAGTTCAAGGCTCTCTGGTACCTCCTGTGCTGATCCAAATTGACGCGTTCCTGCATTCACACAATGGGAATGGCTTAACCAGGTGTACTCACCATTTTTAACAACACAGAGATAAGTACCAGGGGAGCGAGTAGGAATCACTGCGCCTGCCCGCACGTAAATTGGGACCTCACGCAGAAGGAAGTCACGTTGCATGCGTGCAGGTCCCGTGAAGTGCTGCCCGCTGTAGAACTCGACCCACACACCTGGCGGAATCCAGACATTCGCACTGGATAGCAGCACACCATTAGCTCTTGATCACACCATAAGCCATACAGTCACTTACGTCGTGATGTTGTACTGAATGCTTGGGCTCGTAATGGGAGAGATAATCATGTCACTGCCAAAGAAATACTGATCTTTGTACTGGTACGCTTCCTGTACACAAACCATCAAGACCGAGTTTGTCATCCTAACTCATCGTACTGAGATAAGAGTTCAGCAGCATACCTCGTGTTCCGGATACTCGTAATAAAGTGGGCGAAGAAGAGCCTGACCAGTTTGATAGGTACGGAAGTTGCTCGTGTAGATGTACGGCACTAGCTTCGATCGCAACATATAGGCTTCTCGCATGATTACAAAGTTCTCGAATGGATACAGCCTATTGAAGGGACTGATGAGTTGGTCATTCAAAGTATATACTCACTTTGATCATACCAGATGTCGCGAGTGTAGCCTCCTCCTCGCTTCTTCCCATTACAGTGAGTGCGAAGGATAGGACAGAAGGTGCCTAAACAGTAACAATTAGTAATTGTGAATGATTAATAAGAAGATTGCTGGTGGTGGCCGTACCCCACTGAACCCAGCGGGTGAAGAGCTCGGGATCAGGCTGGCCAGCAAAGCCGCCCAGATCAAAGCTCCAGTAGAATCCTTAGGAACGCTCAGTGAATCAACAAGAACTAAGAGATGACCAATCAACGAGGTCTTACCAAGATTCGATGCAGTGCTGGCAAAGTAGGGCTGGAACTGAAGAGACTCCCACGAAGTGTACACGTCGCCGGAGAAGCCAATGGTCGAGTATCGATGGCTTCCTACACCTCCCCACCGCGCCATGATAACTGGTCTGTACACTCCAGTTAGTAACTTGAGTCATGATTGAAATCTTGGGTGAAGAATAGACCTGTCTTTGTCTCCAAACCAGGTCTTTGCGCTGGAGAAGACGTAGTTGACCCAAATGGTCGGGTTGACTCCCGGTGCAAGGGGGTTTTCACCCTGCTGCCAATCAATCCACCAGTAGTCGATGCCATCAGGTCCGCCCAATGGCTTCAGCACTTTATCAAAGAAGTTGAACGAGTACTGGAGGTTTAATGTTAGACAGACTGGATAGAGGAAGCGTTACGAAGTGAGTACCTTCTTGTCTCCGATGGCATAGGGAATGCTCACGTTGGTCGATGGATCAACACCCATAGCTGTGTGATGTTAGAGCTAGAAGAGAGCATTCAAACTACACCAACACTTACCCAGAGCCATCTCTGCATAGCGCTTCTCTGTGCACTGCACACCAGCAGCGGGATGCATGTTGTTCGTGATGTGAAGCCCATAGAGCTGAAGAAGGTCATGAATGATTAGGATATTAAGAGTCAATCTTCACCTTCTTTAAAGAGACAAAGCAAACCTCTTTGAGGCTTCCAAGGAAGGTGTCAGGTCGAGGGAAAAGGTTGGTCTCCCATGTGTAGCCAGTCCAGCCATCCACCGCCGAACCAGCACACATGATCTTTTCATTGTAGACTATCCAAGTAAAGCAAAGGTGAGTTTATCGTGGAGATAGTCACAATCCAGAAAAAGCGATCAAAGAGCGTACACGTCGTGTGCCAGTCCATGTCGAGTACCATCACGTCAAGAGGTACTCCAGATGTGGCAAATCCTTGTTCAATCAGCCTGCAGAGAGAAGGTTAACAGAGCATTCAACAGTTACGCCACGTGAAGTACGTACGTTCGCACATCATTCTCATTGAATGCATGCCATTGGCTGTACTGCGGTCCCATCAAATAGCGGGGGAGCAGTGGTACGCGGCCTGATATGGTGTAGAAGTCCGCCATCGCCGACTTGTAATCATGACCATAACCGAAGAAGTACGCATCACTATCACAGTACTATCATCAACATACTAGACTGTGGACGAATGGAAAAGACAAGGTACATACGATCTATGTACAGCAACATTCTGGGGGAAATAGCACCAAGGAATGCCCTCAACCCTCTTGCCTCTGGCGTCCTTCACCTGGCGATAACAACAACCTTGTGGAGAAAAAGCAAATGAGTACTGAGTCATCGGAATGTGTGTGCCATTCATTACCCTTCTGCTCACATCGTGCCTGTCCTCCAGTGTCTCCCGGGTTGCAATCGACTTTGATTGAATTGTCGAGAGAGCAGGTGGCATTGCTGATGGAACACCACGCGAATATGAGCGGTCGTACTAACAACACTTACTCCAGATTGTGGCACTTACCTAGGGCTCGGTCCGCTTTGGAACCAGGGCCAGTCGCTGTCCAAGTCCCACTGAGCAGCGTCGGTATCGTTCAAGATGGCCCAGCCGTCCTTTGAGATCATGGCCAGAGCTTGTTACGAGGAGATTCCTTATTAGTCCCATCAACGTAGCCGAAAACGTCAAAGAGCATCGGCATACCGCAGTGATTGTCAAAGATATCAGCAGAGCTCATCTTGGGGCAGTACAGCGAAACTGCTCCGTTCGCCTGATCCAGTGTGCGGATGGTACCGAGAAGATTCCCAGTTGGCTCCATACCGACTGTCCACTTCTGTACCTTACCTCCTACGGGCTGACGCAAAGTGATCATCAGGTTGTTCGGGTTAAAGTCCTGCTCGGTTTTTGCGTTGTACTGTATCTCCAAGTCTGATGTCTACACAGTCATATGCACACGCGACAGTGAGTGCTCGTGCTCATACTCAGGCAACCTGTACCAGGGAAGGGACAAGGGGACTACGTACGCGGATGATGCACCATCCATTCTGCATGCTCACATCGTAAGCCACTGCCGGCAGGTTGCGGTTCAGTACAGCGATGGTCGCGTTATTCTGGAACTGGCCGTTCGACGCCCACTGATGATTCCCCACCACCGCATCACAAGTTAGCGAAACATGTTTGGTAAAAACGAAACAGAAAAACGAAAACGAAACGAAGAATTACAAAAGGAGGAGCAGAGAGACAACCGAAGGAAGGGAAGTGTGAATAAGGAAGAGAGAAAAACGAAGGAGGAAGAGTGAAGCGATGAGTACCTCCATACGGATGAGGCGCGAGGTGAGCATGGTGAAGCGCGCCTTGCTCGTACCGCATGTCACCACCGACTTGGGGTTCGCACTCGGGTCCAGCACTTCGCCCAAGTGCGTGAAACCGCGGGAGCGTGAGGTTTCGTGCTCGATCGAAACATGAGATCGAGTGGCCACTGCGATCGAGTGTAACATGAAGTGAGCAAGATGAAGCCAAACTGACGCAGACCACAACTGATCCAGTGGTGTCCCCAGTGCACAAGGGTGAGCACAAGCCCGTACCAGAAAGGCCAAGAACAATGGCCGCTACAAGAAGGAAGAGGGCAGTTGCTCCTCTTGTGTGTCTGGTCCTCATCTTTTCCTTCCCTTGCTTCCGAGGCCACAACAAAAAACAAAAAGAGCGAAGCCCCCCAAAGGGCGCTTCCCTGTCAAATCCGAGACAAGAAAACAACGGAAAATTGCACTTGCGGAGTTTTAATTTTCTTCTTCATTTTTGCCATTCTTTTATTTCTGTCGACTTCGGCATAATCGAGGACTTTTGGCTTGGTGGGGCAGCGCAGGAGACGACAGCAGCACCGGCACACTGGCTCGACTCGAAACAACGACCATTGTTGAGTTGGAAAACCAAGACCACAGGCCAACGCGAAACCACAGCATCCATCCATCTCCATCAGCATGAGCGCGCAGGACGTTGAGAAGCGTAAGGCCGAGTGGGAAGCCGGAGTGCAGAAGTTCCTCCAGGTGGCGGCCAGCACGGAGGACTGGACGGAGTCGCATGAGAAGTTGGGCGTCAAGGTCTGGCGCAAGGATACTGAGGCCGTGACCATTATCAAGGTTCCGTCTTCATTTATATACAACTTTAAAAAATTAGAATAATTTTTTAATATTTCTTTTGATTAAAATAGTTCATTTCCTAGTGTGCGATATTTGCTAACGTACGGCTAACTGATGCCACAGGGTGAGGGCACTATCAAAGCTAAACCTGAGGCAGTGGCGGACTTGTGCGCCTCCCTTGAGGATCGAGCCAAGTGGGACACATTCTTCGACGGTGGCAAACTGGTGCAGGCCCTGATTGAGCCTAAGGATGTATGTCAGAGACGTTTTGCTGCTCGGTTTCGCCCTGTCAGGCTGATGGTTGTGCATACGCAGCTTGTGATCGGTCACGCATGGAGCAAAGGCGGAATGGGCGTGTGGCCTCGGGACTTTGTGCTGCTCTTGGGCCGACGTGAATTGACCAAGGAGGAAGGTGGCGGCTACGTGCTCTATGGCCACTCTCTCCAGGGAGTGGTGGACGAAGATACTTCCAAGTTCGTGTCTTGATGATACTTACAAATTGCAGCATGGCTTATTTGTGGTTCTGCCCTATTTCAGGTTCGTCCGTGCTACGGCACACTTGACTGGCTTCATCGTGCGGCCGTTGCCCGACAATGCGGAGCATTCTTCCGTCACTTATATCTTCCAGAGTGCGTTTCTACTTTGGTGAACCGTACGATCATCACGTTCTTACATTGCGCATGTTCGTCATTCAGTCGATGGTGCTGGCTGGCTTCCGTCGTCCATCACCAATCTGGGATACACCTACCAGCCCCTGGGCATCATCGGCATGCGCAAGATCCTCACCGGCTCGCCGCAGCCCTAGGCCCACTTGTCGTTTTTCTTTTTGGTCGACAAAGAAAGCTTATTTCCTTCCCAATTTCCTTTGTCCGAATTTTCGCATTTCTTTGAAATGAATTCGCTAATTAATATAATTTTTGGCCAAATGCAGTTTTCAGGAAACTTCCACAAGAACATCGAAATCTGCATCTGCCATCTGGCCACGCGTGGGGTTGTGTAGATTCTCCCCACCCTTGGACCTTCTTTGCCCAAAAGGGGACAAAGATGAGTGGCCTCATCGATGATGATTTGTTGGGTGAGGCCAAGTGGCCGTGTCCGCTGTGCACCTTCCTCAATCCGGAATACAGTCCTTTGTGTGAGATATGCGACTACACAAGAGGCGATTCCGACATTGCCATTCAGATTGAGGCAGAGACCAAGGATGTTAAGCAAAGCAACCAGGCCCCACTCGTAAAACTTAATCCAGATTCCTTCATAGGTGGCGAATGTGCTGTCCAAGAGGTAACCTAAATATTAATAAATGATAAATTAATATTTAATCATAAATAATAATTTGAATATTGTATTTCATTCTCTATAAATAAATAAATAAATAAATAAATATGAAATTCGTTCGAAGTATCGACTCGTGTGCGTAACTGTTCACAGCAAGGACTGGATGGCTGTGGGCAGCAACTGGCGGAGAGCGACACCGAGGCGCAACCGCCGATGGCAGTGTCTACAACACAGGCTGGTGAGCAAACTGATCAAGTGGAAGAGACTGCTACGCAGCCTGAAAAGAGTGAGGAGGAACTCGAGCTGCAGCGATACTGTGACTCCATTGAATTCCCTCCGCTACCGGCAGAGGAAGCTGAGGTATGCACAGAAGCGGATGGCCATCTAGCCCACGTAAGAATTGTGAACTGATCACAACATTATTATGAAAAGGGCCTAGAAAACTTGAACAATCATCTTGCAACCGCCTACAAGGAGAAGTCATACTTTGATCTACAACGGGAGCATCCCAAGGCAGCTGAGAAGCTCTATCATCGATACTTTCAAGTAGTGAGCCCAAGAAAGAATCTTTCACTAGGCTCGGCCATCAAGGCCTGGGACGCGCTGCACTTTGGAGAGGTGTTCAAGCTTTACGATGAATGGAGGGAATTCCTTCGAGTCAAGATGAAACTCAGCGGCTCAATCTCCAAGGTGCATCCATTTCTGTTCAACTGCTTCATTCTGCATCTAATTCCTTTGCTTAGGACGTATGGCAAATGATGTGGGCCTTTGGCGAGCACATTGATCGCTTAGTGGGTGATTACTCTACCGACGAAGCCTGGCCGAGCATTATAGACAAGTTCATGGAGTGGAAGTATGAAAAGGAAGGACGCACACTCAGCACTGAGGTAGTAGCTGCTCTAGTTCGTGCATCCTGACTTGTTGATTACTAACTCCTCTGCAGTCCACTTTGCTGCAGCTGAATAATACCGATACATCATCGTCGTCAACGTTTGATTTTCGATGGCCTCCATTATCGTCTACAACGACCACGGGTGGCTCATCACCATCAGTATTTTCATCGACTTACACAAGCTCGTTGTGGAAACCCGCAGACTACCGAGGGCTCTACAACCAGGGTGCCACATGTTACATGAACAGCCTTCTTCAAACCCTATTCATGACGCCTGAGTTCCGACGAGCTCTCTATCGCTGGAAAGGAGGCAAGAACCTTACGAAAGAGGAAGAAGAGGACAGTATACCACTGCAATTGCAACGACTATTCGCTCGGTTACAGTTCGGCAGTGGAACTTCCTCTTTGTCCACACAGGTAGAGTGAACTGCTTCGCTCCCCACTGTTTGTGTTAGCTAACCCCTTCATCAGGCATTAACAAAGAGTTTCGGCTGGGATAGCGGTCAAGCGTTTGAACAGCATGATGTTCAGGAGCTCTGTAGAGTTTTGTTCGATGTGGTCGAGGAGGACTTTGTTGGAACTCCAGAAGGTTCGTCAAAGCGTAGACTCTACGCCAAGTCCATAATTTAACCATTCTCGCCAATTTGCAGAGGGTGTGATTCAGGAGCTGTATCAAGGTATAATGAAAGATTATGTACAGTGTACAGTATGCGGACACGAGGTACTCGTCACTCTGCAACCTTTGCTCACCGCGTTCTAACTCATATCTTGGCAGTCTTCGCGCTCAGACAAGTTTTTGGATATCTCCTTGGACATTCACCACGTTAGTACCTTGATGGAGGCCCTCGACAAGTTTGTTACACCAGAGATCCTCTCAGATTCCTCCAGGTGGCGGTGTCCCAAGTGCGATGAGTTGGTTCGGTTACTGCCTTTAATTCTGATGCTCTTCATACCTAACCCTTCAATCTTACAGGTAGATGCACGGAAAGGCCTCAAGATAAATGAGCTGCCTTACATACTGATGTTTCAGCTCAAGCGCTTCGATTATGACTATGACCTAAATCGCCGGGTCAAGCTTAACCACAAGGTGGAATTCCCCTTCCGTCTTAATTTGAGCAAGTACATCGATGACTCCTTCCAGCCCGAAGCTATCGTCCATCCTGAAACTCCTGTGCGAGGTATTGGCCTACCAATTCTATATCCGTATTGTGGCGCTGATCTAGTAACCTATATTGTAGCCAAGCGCAACAGTGCTGCCACGCCCAACTTCAAACAGCAGAAAGAAACGATGTTGGCAAACATTGCCAAGCTCGAGAAGACACTCGTCGATGAACCAGATTCTCTACTTTATGAGTTCTGGAAGAGTGAAATTGCCAATTTGCGTACACGATTGCAGGAACTTGAAGAAACAGAGAAAGAGGCGGAGAAAGAGAAGGAGAACGAAGAACTTCAACGAACAGTTGTGCAGCATTCGGACAAGGGCAAGGAGGCGGCGAAAGATGAACCTGAATGTTCGACGAAGAAGCGAAAGGGAGGGAGCGATAGTGAAATGAGTGGAACGGATGAGAAGAAAGGACGAGCGGAGCAGGCCGATGGTTCTGAAGATGAGGGAGCCAACGTTTATGACCTTTACTCGGTACTCATACACAGCGGTTCCGGAATAGGAGGTCATTACTATGCCTACATTAAATCCTATGAGAAGAACAAGTGGTACACTTCAGTTAGGAGAGGTGATGTGAATAGAATATCTATGATCCTGAAATATCGCTCATTACACAGGTATGAGTTTAATGATAGCTTCGTAACAGAGATCTCTACAGACAAGATACAGCAGGCCTTCGGTACTGTTCTGCTAGCTTGTCTTTTATCTTATTACTTTTCTTACACAAGTTACCGTACATCCAGGCACCGATGAAATCGGACTTGGCAGTTATGGTGCTTCGGCGTACATGTTGTGTTACAAGTAATTTGACCCACAGCATGCACGATCGTATCCTTCGGCTAATTTATATTGCTTCAGACGTGTGGATTCGGCGCGAAATCTGGACTCTGTCTCGGCGGAGGAAGTGGACGAAGAACTGCGAACCATCAGTGACGGTACTGTAGGACTAACTTGAGAAAGGGCCTTACAGTAAACTTACTCGACGTCCCTAGCCGAATTCTCTTCCTATAGTTGGAGCTACGACTTCAAAGACAAAGAGAAGGGGGAGAAGAAGTGGCACACAAATGATAGCAGTGATGACGAAGCCGACAACGAACAAGGTACTGGTTGGCAGGCAAGTTTACTTTTTTCTTTCATCCTAAGCCCCTGTCTACAGGAAACACGAGCGATGATATGGATACGGAGGTGGGAGCCGGAGATTGGAATGACGATCCAATAACGTTCGAAGATAGCGAAAGCACTAGCACTGTGGAAGCCGCAACTACCGAAGCCATAGTGGCCACCAAGGAAGTTATTACAGAGCAGGAGGATCTCGAGATTGTGGTGTTTTTCAAGCATGGGGCAAGCACTCAATCCGACAACCAAGACGATAGCCCGTCCTATCTAGAGAGAAAAATCGTGAAGGCGGCATCATCTATCCTTCTGGAAGACTTGATTAAGAAGGCCAAGGCAGTGTTCGATTTGGGCCAGATTGACGAGTTATCACTTGTGCTTCGCGATTTCAACGAGCCAACGGAACAAGTCGGACAAGCTTTCGAATACCTGGCTAAGATAACGAGGCTTCGGGATCTCTACATCGAGAGCGGTTCTGCGTTTTTACTTGAGGTAAAGCTGCATACTCTAAAGTGAAGTTTTTGTCTAGTACTTACATCGTTATCGTTTCGATGGTTCAGATTAAAAGTGGCTATCAGTGGAATTCACTCACTTCTCTACTTGAGAATGAACCTGACATGTGCATCGTACATGCTCCACCCTCCCTTTTGGTTCTTCGCTAAAATTGATATCACGGCCTCAGGTTTTGCTGGCATTCGAGGTTCTTCCTGCAGCAAATGAGGGCGAAACCGACCCAGGTATAGACATGGCGTTTCCATTGCTACTGAGTACGATAGCGAGTGACATCTCCCACCTTATAGGACAAGACGATATCATCTATTGCGCTCCCAAACGTGTGTTTGTCAGGCGGGACGAAACCCTGCTTGACCTCAAGAAAGCTGTGCAAAGGGAACTCGGCGATCACTTACCGCCAGAGAAGCAACGTTTGATTCATCACTCTACGTTCCTCACTGTACGGGAATCCTGCTCTTGCTGTTTCTTCTACGAAGCTTATCGATCGACAACAGAAAGACTTGTCTGCGGATGGACGAAAGGATTCCACCAAGCTGAGCGAGTTGAGCCTGTTCAATCGGGAGAAACTCTATGTTGAGTTCTGTGATGACTTCGAGAAGCCCTCGCCGGTGCTGGCCAAGCTTCGCAACAATGCCGGATTCACGAACCTCTTCCCCATCCAATCTAGTTCCGCCTTCTCAAGCTTCTCCACCTTCTCTTCTTCTTTCTCCTCCTCCGTACCATCGTCGTCGTCCTCCTCTTCATCAAGTTGGCGACCGAAGGAGAAGGGCATCCAGATCCGACGGAAGGACGCGCGGCCTCCGCCATCTTGATCAATAATTCAAGAAGAAAGGTGTTTTACCTCCGCACCAATGCTTTTTCGCCGAAAGGTCACAATCCAAATTTGAGCTTTTTCCTTTTGTGAATTCTGAGAAAATGCAAAGAAATCAAAACAGTTTCGTTGTTTGTAGACGAAGGATGGAAGCGCTGCCCGCAGAGCTGGTGGCGCTCATCCTGAGCAAGGTCCACCCTCTGTGCTGGCCATGCTGCCGTGTCGTCTGTCACCGGTGGAACGACATCATGCGACTTCATCTGCTACCACTCTTTTCGTCCTCTCCGCCACCGTACCCCCTCCGCAGCAGCAAGGTAGCGCTGATCGCGAAGCCGGACTTTGCGGTGCAGGTGGCCAGGGAGGGGTGGCTCTCAATGCTCCAGTGGGCCCGTGACCAGGGATGTCCCTGGCTGCACTCAAGCCTGTGTGCAGCGGCTGCCGAAGGTGGTCATCTCGAGATACTCAAGTGGGCGCGTGCAGAAGGCTGCACTTGGGACGCAGAGACCTGCCACGAGGCTGCTCGCGCTGGTCACCTTCATGTACTTCAATGGGCTCACGAGCAAGGCTGTTCCTGGAACGAGAAGACTTGCCGAATGGCGGCCGAAGGTGGTCATCTCGAGATATTGAAGTGGGCGCGAGAGCACGGATGCCCATGGGATACGTACGTCTGCTCGTTCGCAGCCTCGGCCGGCCACCTCCGCGTGCTTCAATGGCTGCGCGAGAATGGCTGTCCGTGGAATGAGGACACTTGTTCATGGGCGGCCGAAGGTGGTCATCTTGAAGTGCTGAAATGGGCCCACGCTCATGGCTGTGCTTGGGACGAGGACACCTGTCTAACCGCCGCAGAGGAAGGCCATCTAGAAGTGTTGCAGTGGGCGCACTCGCACGGCTGTCCATGGAATCAGCTTACCACGGCTGCCGCAGCCGCAGGTGGCCATCTAGAAGTGCTTCAGTGGGCCCACAGCGAAGGGTGTCCATGGGATGAGGCGACCTGTAGCGGAGCTGCCCGCGGTGGGCACCTCGAAGTAATACAGTGGGCTCATGCGAATGGCTGCCCGTGGGACAAGCAAACTCGGCTCGCAGCCGCGCGCAAGGGCCACACGCACATTCTCGATTGGGCACGCGCCAATGGATGTCCGAAGTACTGATCAAGAATATCATGAATACACAAGAACAAGAAATTGATATTGAAGCTGGGGGAAATGTACCCAGGTGATGGTTTGGAAGAGCACCGAATATAGTTGCTGGATGGTGCTATAGTTAAGGTGTCTGCACATGTCCATCTGGCGGGCCGTCTAAAACGAACCGGGGGTTCGAATCCCCCCATCCCCCACCTTTCTCAACAGGGGATGTGGCCGAGCGGTCTAAGGCGTCTTGATTGAGGATCAAAATTTACTTCGAACCTGACGTAGTCCGCAAGAGTAAATGACATGCTCGCAAGAGTCGGAGGCACCTGACGCGATCACCACCGTTCATTTTGATAAAGCTTGATCTTGAGACGTTCGAGTTGAACGCGTCCATATAGAGTAGCTCGGAGGAAAAAGGGTAGTTTAGTTGTTGGTTGCATACATACATCAGCCATGAGAGAAGGAAGAACATCACGGGCAATGTAGTCGTCTTGGGGCGGGCCTACTGCTCACTGTTCGGCAGGGGAGCAGAGGGCATATGGGAGAAGATACCACGTCCAAAGTACTTGGCCACCACGTCGAAACCATCTGATGCAGCATCCAACTAAAATGCCAATGTTAATTCTCAGTCTGTACACGAGTGTAGCAGGTTACAGCTTACCTCCCGGAAGAAGGCTTCATGTTGTTCAACATTCTCTTCAAGGGACTTTTTGATCTCCAATATCTTGCGGTTGTTGCGCACGCATACAGGGCACTCCTGCGAAGTAAAACGAGGTGAGACCAAGCGTCAAGATCTAAGCGGGATTGCTTACCTTATCATACTCGCCCAGGCATCTAAGATGGAAAGAGTGCATACAAAGGAAATGCACTGAAGGCAGGTCTAGAGGGCCTGTGCACGCTGTGCACTTGGGAAGCTGGAAGATCTTGGCCCTTTGTTGACACTCAGCAGTAAGTTGAACTAAACATAGCGATGAAACATCTTCATGGTGGATGATATACCCTGATCGCAGCTCTTCTAATTCCTTCTTCATCTTCTCAGTCTCCTCACGGTAGTTGTTGATCAGGCGTTGATCCTGGAGATATAGACAGGTAAGTATACAGGGGTAAAGAGCTAACCACACAGTGCGGTTTACCTCAGCAATAAGTTGGTTGTCCTGCGACAGCCGACGAACGATGTAATCCTTCACAACAGCCAGCTGTGTCGTAGCCTGTTGCAACATAAGTAGGTCAATACATATGATAACACGCTGTCTTTCTATAAGGCTACCTTTTGCGAGAGAATCTGAATGACTGGGAGAGGCGGGAGCAGGTTCTCCCTGTCAATGTTGTTAAGAATCTCGCCAATTTCGTGATGACAATCATCTTCTCGTAATGCAAAATAATTGAGCGCCTCAATCCACAATTCAGGATCCATCGGCCTGTCAACGAAACCAACATGAGTTCTCAACAACAATACAAAGCGTTTAGAAAATGTTACCCATATTTCTTGCACGAGTTGATAACCTGCTCGTAATCATTATTGGTCATGTGGAAATCGACGATCTCGCGGTATCTGTATGCATAAGTCAGCACCAGCACGAATGTTCCATTTATCCCTGATAGTAAAAGACATACAGCGCCAGCCGTTCGTAGACAACGAGGATGCCCGGCTTGAAATCGTGCATCTGACAAAGAACTAGAGCATGGTCTGTATTGAATTTGGCCTACAGCACGAGTCACGTCAATGCACCTATCAAATGCAAATCTGTCGAGATTAAGGCATAACAGTACCCGTGGATCATTCAAAAGAGCAATGGCTTTGTTTAGTCGCTCCTGCCTATCGGTAGCTGATTCATTATCTACGTTCTGGAAAGAACTAAGTGAGTGAACAGCTGTTCATGACGATACATTGAAACGCGTACATCCTCTCGAAGGTAAATCTCCAGAAGCGTGTTATAGACCACATCAGCGGCAAGACCCTGCTGTATAATGAACTCCAAAAACTTGGCCAACCACTCCTCTTGTCCGACGAATATATGGATGAATTCCTCAGCGTTTGCCTTGAGTAAAGAAGAGAAACCAAGTGAGCAGATCAAGAACAATGAAAGCGAAGGGGCAGACTAGGAAACAACCTTGGGTCGCGGCTGGGCAAAGTCAGTCGGCTCTGTGTTGATCTCGTTAGCAACAGGAATAAATCGATTGTCGTTGGGATCTGTTTACCTTTACCACCCTTTGGCTTGTAATTTGTACAGAGGCTCATGAGAAGATTCGTTGTTTGCTCGGGCATGCACGACACAAGATTCTTACCATACTTCTTGAGCACCTTTTCGCACTAATAAACAAGGTTAGTTAACCTGGCGACTAGAATTCCCAAAGAGTTCGAAATGAACCTCGGAAAAGTTGAGCGTGGCAATGTAAGTAATGGCGTTCTGATAGTCCTTCAAATCTTCCACCATGATCTTAAGAGCTTGTTCATGGTGGTTGCGGCTCTGCGGTACGGTGTAATTAATATTAATACAAAGAATAGTTAAATGAACTGAGTAACTCACCTTGGCGAGATAAAGAGCATGCTCAAAGTATCCTGCCTGTCGGCACACTCTGATTGCCGTCTTGACTTCGAACTTGAGGTTCGATCCAGCCTGAATGTAGGTAATTAGTTGTTGGCAACTTTCTTGAAAGAACACAATGCTGAAAACTAACTTTGATGAACTCATCCAGCTTCTGCACATCCTTAAGCTTCGTGTAGCAATTAAAGAGCAGGGTTGTGTGATCTGCATTTGCCAAACCTTGCTCGTGCAGAGCCTGTGCAAAGAAATGATGGGCGGTAAGTGATGCTATGCTAACAAACTCCACAAAACAAAGGACGCAAACCTGAAGATAGGACGTAAGGTTGTGAATGCGCTGAGCGTCAAGGAACTTACGAATGACGTAGGATGGCTCAAGTCGCCCGATCGTACGCAGGTATTGTCGCATGGCGCCATCATAGTCGCCCTTACTGTTGTCCACGAAGAATGCCAATTAAGAAGTTATATATGAAGAGCAGGTGGTGCGGAACAGTACGAATAGAGGTGATCTCCGTATTTCCTGAAGATATCAATGATTGAATTGTAGTCATACTGCTGGCTGTGCGCGAGGTCGATGGCCACAGAGTAAAGATTCTTCTTGAAGAGGGTCTCCAACTTGGTCTGTGTGTCCTTTTCCTGCACTTGATATAGCTACAATCATGGCAAACTCTAGTGTCACTGATAGACCGAGGTCAAGAAGCAAACAAAGGTCATACCAATCCATCTCGTGTTAGAACGAAAATGGAACCCCATTCCGCAACGATGTAAGAGATGTTGGCGAAGGTCGTGTTGTAAGCGATGAATTTGTTCTTGAGATCGTATATCGTGAACGTATTCATCTTTGGCCCGCTGCATGCGTACGACAAATAAGCATTAGCGTCGTTGGTGTATTATCAAAAGGCAGGGATATCTGTACGCAGCAGTATCCTGTTGGCTAACGATGATAAGATAACCTCGAAACCAGGATAGCATCTTCTTCTCCCCTTCAAAAGCGAAGCACGGTCCGCGACCATCCGGTTCATAAAAGTAAACTGCTTCTTTCCTGCCAATGCATAGGTCATGAGAGTCGCTAATCACGGCGCAACCCAGTTCACATCCTCTGTCGTCAAGCACCTCCTGCACAAGTAATGGACGTAAGGAAGAGGCCGAAAAAAGATATTCAAGGTTAGAGTCGTACCGATGGACAACGAGCCACAGATGTATGAAAGGCTATGGTAGACTCAGGAGTTACCACGAAAAGCGTGGTCTTGTCCTTTCCGTCATCGGAGAAGCCCATGCCTATTATTTGATCAGCTACTTTACACCTTGGTGAGAGCCAGTGAGCAAGATTACCAGTGACAGGAGTATTCGTAGGGTTAGAGAGAGGCACAAGCTTGGGAGACCGCTCTTGACCGAGGTCGCGCATCAGGAGGACTACACCATTGCACAGTCCAATAGCTACCTGCGAAAGATCTTCGAGCACGGCAAGCGCTGTGACCTTTATAAAAGAATAAAGAATGTCATTCACGCGTCTGTGGGCCAAGAATGCGTGCCCACGTACCGGCACCGCGGTGCCATTCGGTGGTTGAATCTTGATCGTACGGAGGCAGAGCGGATTGCCTGACTTGTCCGCTTTGTCCAAGTGCCACACCTGCCCATGAGGAAGATCCAGTAGGAACACATCGTGAGCAAAAATCGCATACAAAGAGGAAGATGAAGTGTGAGAATAGATCTGATGATTGATGATCACCTTCAGTACAGGTAAGATGGCGTCCTCGTCATCGCCGATGGTGACCAGAATGTTGGTCTGCTTGAGCTGCTCCGCATGGGTTACCGAGAAGCGGTAGCCCTGGAATGAGTACACCTTGAAGTCACGATCGACTACGTTGATGAAGCCCGACGCATGTACGACCTATCGAGTCAAGGGAGCAATGCCACGCACAGCATTTTATTTTATTTTATTTTATTTTATTTTATTTTATTTTATGATTTGATCTTAAATTTTTAATTATTTGTGAGTGTGAAAATGAAAAGAAAAAATAATCAATAAAAAGGAGAAGGTTCGGAAGGATATCACCAAAGATGAGGTTGCCACGACCACTGGTACAACAGGTTATGTCGAGTTTCTAGAATTAAAAATTAGATGGACTTTCCATTTATGAATTAACTAAGAATTTAATACCTGGATGATCTGATGGTGGTTTTCGCTTCCCTCATCTTCTTTGACTAGTTCCTGCTCGAAGAACTGGAACCGCTTCCATTGGAACATTCTCGCACCGGTGCAATCAATTCAATCAAATTGTGCTGGCCCGAAAAATATAAAATTAGTTGTTCATTTCCGAAATCTCCCAGTAAGTTTCAGAATCAATCGAAACTTGCTTCCAAACAATTACCAAATTTCAAAACGTTTCGGAAAATAAAACGCCAGGACTCGGATGTGGATAAACAGAACAGGTAAGATCAGGTTTTATCGAAGCGAAAGAGACCAAAGCCCTTTCGCTTTTTCCTCTCATTATCAATATTGATTTGAATAGCTGTACTTGTGGCCGCTGCTCGTTGCCTCTTCTGAACAGAGGCTAACGTGTCCTCGATGATGCGATTGAATGCCGCTTTCACATTCTCGCCTGTGCGCGCACTTACTTCCAAGTAGGGAATCGCGAGCTCCTCAGCTAGCAGCTAGAGAAGTGGATAGGATGAGCCATCTCCAAGCATCTCAGAGGCGCGAATGTCCTACCTTTATCTCATCAGGCGGCACAACTCGAATATGGACAAGATCCACCTTATTGCCAACTATTACCCTTGGGCACCCATCATGCATGTATCGGTCTAACTCCTAAATAAGCATGAGATATTACAGTGGCCAAGACCTTACTAAGTATCAACAATACCTGTATTTGCTTGCGTAACTCCAGCAGTGCATCAGGATCGGTAAGGTCTAGCACTATCAAGGCACCTTGGGTTCCACGGTAGTAGCTTGACGTAATGGTCTGAAATGTGTTCTGCCTGGCCTCTGGTATGTGCTATAAACAACAGTCCGGGTAAGCAGAATTGAAAGCTGGGATAGAGGCGAGCTTTACAAAGTGTGTGCGAATTCGCTTATCATTGATGAGTTTGATGACTTGATAGTGGTAGCCATAGTGTGCTGAAGTCCTACAGAATGTGTTGTACTGAGAGCACTTAGATAAGTATCAAACTATAACTTGAAAGATCCACAACTTACCACGTATCGTCTCAACAAGGAAGTCTTGCAAATAGAATAAACATTCATTAGGTCACTAGATGTATGCAATCATGATGTTAAAGTAAACGTACAACACCAGCTCCGTTCGGACCCAACACAATAATTCGCTGGGAGGAGTCCTGCCCCGGCATCCTGTTTTGCAACAATGAAGCAACAATGAGCATGAAGTAACATCATACAGTGTGAGTACTGGAAGATACCCAGGATATGAGCGCAACAGACTTCGTAGGCGCGAGCAAGTGAGATTCAGATTTACAAGTTGTGCTCGTCCCAAGAAAGTGAAAATGTGAAGGATCACATCATCGGGAAGCTGACATAAATCGAGAGAATCTAGGATGCAAGAAAGGCCAAGGTGAGCAAAGTGAAATCATAATGTACATGCACCCAACGTACTTTCTTCGAGTAGATGTACAAGAAAATGATGGCGATTGTATCGCGCCACATCAGCAGCTGTGCCAAACTCACCATTCATATCAAGCTGCGCTCCCTCGGCAAGAAGCAGCTGAAAGTGGACGACTGGTGAATACTTGATTTAAACTCTCAGAAGGAATGCATACTCTAACAATACTCTCGCTTCCGGATCTTGCAGCATAGTGCAGGCATGTTTCACTTCCCTTACTGCATAACAATTATAAGCCTAGTTCACCAACAGCGCTAAGGGAGGGTAGCGTACAGACTTCTTAAGTTGATGTTGGCCTTGTGCTTCAGTAAAGCGGCAGCGGCGTTGATGTTGGGCGCAAGAGCCGCAAGGTGAAGTGGCGTTTCCGCGTTACTATTTTGTGCATTGATGTTGGCTCCATTATTGATCATCAATTGTATTATCTGTTCATAACTTTTCGATGGAGCTGAAAAGAGAACAATAGTTAGAGAAGGAGGGCTATTTTCAAATGATCTGGTTTACATACCATCGTGAGGGCCATGAAGAATGAGGTAATGCAGAGGTATGGCGCAACTTACCGTTGTAACGGATGCATCGGCTTTGTTCTCCAACAGCAATCTACATGCGCCCATATGTCCATTCGCTGCAGCGCTAGCAGTACAGTTAGAATGAATGACGCTTCAAGTCATAGGGTATCGTGTACCAGTGTAATGGCGCCCATCCAGTGTTATCCGTCAGGTTGATCACCGTGTCAATGTGCTTACGAGCCTTCTTCAGGATGGCTGTTAACATTTCCGTATCGCCTACCGATCACATCATCGACTGATCAGAAAAGCCTTCACGAGAACAACCATGAATTGTACAAGACTCACCACGAGAAGCAGCCAAGTGCAGCGCGCCCTCACGACGCTCACTCTCATCGCGAGTGAGAACGAGTGCCTCTACCAGCTTGGGAGCGGAACCAAGCTCATTGATCACTGCTTTCACATCATCCGCTGTCCCACGCGCACAGGCATCGTACAATCGTTTGTACAGTGGAGTTGGTGCTGTAATCCTGTCCAAATATTACGTCAGTATTTTATTTGATTATTTCTTATTTGATTTTACATTTATTTCGATTAGAGTATTCCTTAAATTCCGCTTTATTCCTTTTATGTTTATTTATTTATTTCATAAAATAGTCTCCGAAGGGTTACCGGTTGAGGGAGGTCAGGGCGGATGGGGCGGAGACGGCAGCTACGGGTGACGTGGACGGAGCATGGAAGAGCTGCTGGACGAGGCGGGAATTCTCCTGCTGGAGGCGCGCTACTTCCGCTTTGAGGTCGGCGTTCTCCAGACGCACCCCTTCAAGCGCGCGCTGCAGACGCCGCACCTGATCTTGCAGGAACCCTGGCGGGACATCGCCGGCGGACCTCGTGTCGCTGCCGGCGATGGCCAACCAGTCTTCGCCGCTTCCCGACGGACTGGCGTGCCGCTCTGCCGCAGGCAAGATCGTGCCTGCCGGTAGGCGCCACTCGAGACTCTCTTCTTCATCGTCCCCTTTTGGGTACATTCTCTCGTGAAAAAGAACCAGATTTTTGGATTTTTTAAAACAATTTCAAAATTGTTTTAAAAATTTCAAAATCATTAAATATACAAAAATTTTCTTTTATCATGTAATCCCTTCATACCCTATCATATGCATATTCCTCATGCTGTAGTCATCGAAATCTCTGTTTGTTGCCATCACCCTCTTTTCTGGCTACATCGTTCCTCGTCCTGCTCTCCTTCCGTTGTCGGAATGAGTAGTAGTGGTCTGTACAGCTCTCTGAGCTGATTTCCTGCCCCGCTACTTGCACCCTGCAGTCAACGCTTGGGAATAAGGCACACGTTGGACGTGCCCTTTGACTCACATCTGCCTCGTGGACATTGACCTGTTTTGTAGCAAAAGTGTTGGCCGTTGTGTTGTGTATGCATCAGATCTTCTCATCATTTCTACCTATTGGAAGTGACATACCAACCAATGGTGACAAGGATGGCAAGTGGCAGCCCAAAACTTGCCTGGCAAGATTGGCAGAAGATCCAACCAACCATAATACTCACTTAATGCAATATACGGCACACCAATAGGATTTCATGTGCATATGGGGTAAAATCCCGATGGGGGAACCGTGTATCCTAGTGCAGCACATGTGGTGCCAGGATACCCGAGGAAGAAGTGTTTCCCTCCTAAGGAGAATCGCGATAGGATCCAAGCGACTCACCCTCATGCCACCTGGACCGGGTAAGATACCACACACATATCGCGTTCTCAGCATTGCCTTACCTGCGGTAAGTGTGTAAACTGACCGTTGGAGGCGTAATGTGTGTTGTGCAAAAAGGTGTTCGAGCCCGCAACTGGCTACGCCTCGTGCCTCGTGCCGACTTGGCGCAGGCACCAGGTACCCTAGGGTGGGGACAACCGGTGTCTTCAGAACTGTCCGATCCGCCGCTGGCCGTAACATAGAGAATGATGCGTTGTACGCCCAAGAGCCATTACTCTATCACCGTACCGGCGAGTCGGCCCAATCGAAAGCCTTCCAAGGCCCACTGTAACCACTCCCCTCCTCTCTTCTTCCACTGGATACAGCCCCGACAGTGCTGGGATTGCTCCGGTCGCTTCCATCAACCCGTTTGTTGTCTCCTCTTACTTGACAGCACCGACCGTTATTCTTCATTCCACGCCCACTCGCACATACACGCGCTCATCATCTGTCCCCTCTACTCAACGTCTTCCACACACACAAGAGACTACTCCACGCGGTTCACAGCAAGGCAAGAGAGAGCACAACTCAAGGTACAGGTTAGGCCTATAGACAGGACATGCCTGTCCTACCTGTTCCTCTATCTGGACTGGTCCAGAAGATGGCCTACTTCTTGGTTGTGGTCTTCTCCATCTCTTCGCTTGTCCTTCTTCCCACAGGTGCCATCTCCTTCTTCAATGTCCTCTTCTTCTTCATCCTTGATGGAGGATGAAGGAGACGGTGAAGATGAGGAAGACGAAAGCTGGTACTTATCGGGCCATTTCCCCATTGGGTGGTATCTGTAGGCGCGGTACAGCTGTACGGCGGTGGCGTGTCGGATGGCCTCAACCTGTTCAACCAGATAACCTACGAGTACAGGTTCTTCAGCGATGTCACCAGCGTCACCTACTACGCCGCCTCGACCGCCGTCGGTGCGGCCAACTACCGTCTGGGCGTCTACGACTTCATGGCCGTCGACACCCAGCTGCCATCCGACCTGATTCAGGAGGGCTTCATTCAGTTGCCCCTCATGGCCAGCTCCTTGGTCATCTACCACAGCCTGGCCATCAACGGCACCCTCGTAACCCTATTCCCTCTTTCCTTCCCTTCTTCCCATCCCTCTTTCTACTGCTGCCCAACTCCATTGCTGTTTTTGTGTCTCTTCGTTCTTTTTTCCTTTTCGCTCTTTTGTCCGCGGTGGTTTCTAGCTCCGTGCCAATCGGGCTTTTGTCTCTGGCGCACGGCCCACTCTCCTCGAGGTGGGGCCGCAGCTGTCGCTCGAACTCACACACGCCAACCTGCTCAGGTTCTGGATGGCCCGACTCTTGCGGGCATCTGGCTCGGCAACATCACCAGATGGAACGACCAGCCTCTCGTGGATCTCAATCCCAACATCACCCTCCCTGACGCCCCCGTTCGCATGAGCTACTTCAGCGGACTGAGTTATGGAACGCATGCAAACTACGTCAAGGCCCTGGCCTCCTTCGAGTACCACCTCCTCTTCCTTCTTGGCTCCTCTTCCTTCTTCCCCATTCTTTGCATTGGCTCGCTTGAGCCTTTAACTCCGAGAAATGGTTTCCCTGATATTCGGTTTTTTCTTCGGCGATGCCAGTCCATTGTTGGGCAACATCCTTCGAAGCAACAACTACTCCCTGAGCGTGCTGCCTCCGGCGCAGGAGGGCCGCGCCGCGCCGCAGCCCACAGCAGCAACAATGTTGTCTTACGTGAAGGTACGTAACTGCCACCTCGGATGTTAAAGATCTCGGAGTGTTGATGACCACGATGATGACATGGATGCTCACCAGAACAACGCGAATGCCTTCTGCTACCTCAACTTGAATGGGGCCAAAGTGGCCAACATGCCGGTGGCGTGGATGAAGAACAAGGCGGGCAACGTCGTCGCTCCCACCACCGCCACAGTCACTTCGGCCATGGACGATTTCCGTTCCGTGTTGGACGCTGGCAGTCTTGCCTTTGACTTGGCCGATGGTGATGGAGCCAATTCATGGCCCATGGCCTTCGTCGTGTCGGTCGCGCTCTACAAGAACATCACCCGAGCCGACTGCTCTTATGTCTCCGAGCTTCTGCAGTTCATCGCGTGGACCCAAGTCAACGATGAGGTGAACTCCTCCTCCCCTCCTGCCTTCTGAGTTGACGATTCTTCTCATCATCACTCCGATTGCAGGTGGCCAACTCTGTGACCTCTATCCAATACGCACCGCTCACGTTCGGCTACAAGAAGCGGGTGACTGACTTGATCAGTACGTACACGCTGACCGAGTCGAACAACAACAACAACTGTGTTACTCACATGATGCACGCAGGCAACATCACGTGCAACAACAACCCCGGCTTATCGTCGGCCTTCTTGGTGGGAATGGGTCCGTCGTATCCGATCTACAACACATGGTATCTGTCCTACAGCTCGGGACTGTTCCAGCTCAAGTACTTTAACTCCGATTCGCAAACGACTGTCAAGGAGATGCTCGCCAGTGCGTATTCATCCTCGAGCTTTGATGAGCAACCGTTTCTGTGGTTGACATGTGGTATCCACCATCGACAGATGACCTCGACTTCGCTGCGCCCAACAGCGGGCTCAACTCCACTTTACAGAGTCTCATGCCTGACGTGAAGCCGATCCCTACATTCGCTTTCGGAGTTGTTCCTGGATACAACGTACAACCACCACGTGTCACTCGAGAGCACAATCGATCGCTAAAGAGGATCTTGTGAATTCAGGTGCCCGAACTGTACAACACCGGTCCGTTGGTGCTGAACATGTCGGTCATCGCCGACATCATGCTCAACAAAGTGACCAAGTGGAACGACGCCAAGATCAAGGAGTTGAATCCCACCCTTCCTCTCCCGAACGTGACCATCACGATCTTTTACTATTCGGGAGAAGACCCGATCATCACGATGTTCACTTCAGCTCTTAGCAGGGCCAGTAGCGATTTCAGCGCCGTACGTGAACCACTTCTTCATATGCTAATGAGCAGAAGTCGAATTCTTCAGCATTGCTGATCAGCAATTCCTTCAACTTACATTATAGATCGGCACGCAGTCGTCTTTCACTCCGCCAAACACGCCAGCCAGCCGCCTGGTTGCAGTGAGCGCCACTGTTACTCCAATGCAGAACATGAGCACGACCACCTACACGTTTGCCCTTTGGAGCAACAACGATCTTCAATCGCTGCGCAACGTGAAGATAGCGTCGCTGGACAACTGGGCTGGCAAGAGCGTGGCATTTAGCTCCGACGCCATCTTGGCCACGCTGAACGACTGGGATGGAGACACGGACATCACCACTTCCGTTCCATTCCCTTCAACCTCGAAACGCGCCACGAGTACGAGTGTTTTGATATCCATGGACTTGAGCTTGCAATGCTGAAACATTCTCCCTGCGTCTACCACAGCTGTTTCAGCCAACAGCTGGCCGATGGTAATGTACAATCAGCTGTGGACATTCCAGAGTTCCATGAACAACTGCAACAAGGCCAAGTCCCTTGCTGACTGGATATACTGGACTCAAACCAACTCCGAAGCTCTCGCCACAGCCACCAGGTATCGATGGATGTCGCACCCAGCATTCAACATGGAATTCTCACATTGGTGATCAGGAACTACATCGTGCCCCTCAGCAACGTGGCTCGCTTCAAACAGACCATCCTCAATCGTATCGCAAACATCACGTGCCAGGGAGTACAGGTGAGCTCTGTCGCGGGATGCATCAACCAAGGAGCGGTGTGCTCGGACCACGGCACTTGCGTTGACTCGGCATGCGTGTGCGATTCCAACTACGAAGGGAATTGGTGCGAGAGCGTGGTACGAAGAAGAATGCAGATACGCCACAGAGTGTCAAGAATGAATTAACTCCTATTCACTTTCTGCTCATCGTAGGCATCGTCATCAAGCGGACTGAGTAGTGGTGCTATACTGGGCATCGTGTTGGGAATCACCATCCCCGTTGGTCTCTTCTTAGTCTGCTGCGTCGTTCTGATCGTCGTTTTCGCCTTATCGTTGTCAAGCCGAGTACACACCTCTCATCTTTGCTTCACACTATTTCTGTGCTCATCGTCAGTCACTCTGGTTCTGTTTTCATGTCCAGATGAAGTCCAGAGGAGATTGGGAGATCGATTACAGCGAACTTGAGTTGGGCGAACAGATCGGCACAGGTGGATACGGCGAGGTCCATAAGGCCATGTGGAAGGGTACAGAGGTGGCTGTGAAGACGATGGTCACGAAGAACCTCACCAAGGAGATGGAAAGGGACTTTAGGGAAGAGGTAGACCATCTGCTCCTTGAAGAATGCGTCAACATCATTCATCACTCATCATCGTTCACCCCTGCAGGTGAGAGTGATGACGGCACTCAGGCATCCGAACGTGGTGTTGTTCATGGCCGCATGTACAAAGCCGCCCAAGATGTGCATTGTGATGGAGCTCATGTCCCTTGGCTCTCTCTATGAGGTCCGTCCTCCTCTATCCTCTGTCTCCGATTGGTTGGTGGGTATCTTAACTCGGTGGTCGTCGTGGTATCGATCATCAGTTGCTGCACAACGAGCTCATCCCTGACATCCCGTTCCCGCTCAAGATCAAGACCGTCTATCAGGCAGCGAAGGGCATGCACTTCCTGCATTCATCAGGCATCGTTCATCGCGATCTCAAGTCGCTCAATCTGCTTCTCGACAACAAGTGGAACGTCAAGGTGTCCGACTTTGGTCTTACCAAGTTCCGCTCCGACTTGAAGAACGAGCAGATTGTTCAAGGCTCGCTTCATTGGAGTGCACCCGAGGTCCTCAACGAGGCCGTAGGGATCGATTATATCCTTGCCGACGTTTACTCCTTCGGAATTATACTCTGGGAGGTACTCACTCGTGAACAGCCCTATGAAGGGATGAGGTATGTTTCGTCTTGCCTCACCAACATGTGACCTTAGTGCATCTGCAGTTGACCATGCTCACCTTCTCTCTATTGTTCCTCAGCCCTGCAGCAATTGCAGTTGCGGTGATCAGGGATCAGCTGCGTCCGACAATGCCGGAGCAGACGGTTTCAGCCGACTATGAAGATCTCATCAGATGCTGTTGGCACGAGGATCCGACCATCAGACCCACTTTCCTGGAGATCATGACTCGCCTCACCAGCATGGCAAACGACTCCAACGTCACGCATCCCTCCAGTTACTCTTCATCCAGTGAAACGCGTCACCTGCCCAGTGGCTCCTCGCTGTGGAGCAGCTATAACTCTGGAAGCACGTCTTCCAACTCCAATCAAGACCAAGAATCGAACTCATCCAAGTCCGCCACTGCCACTGCAGCTGCAGGCGTTAAGCCTCCTGAAGGAGAGGTGCGACTTCTTCATGTTCTTTCTTCTTTGAGTGAGGATGATTCATTGCTGATGACAATAACCTGAATCACAGGTCACCATCGTGTTCACAGACATCACTCGTGCGGCGTCGCTTTGGGAGTTCAGTCCCAACTCGATGCGTGATGCAACTCTTCTTCACAACGAACTTCTCCGCTCTTGCCTTAAGGACCACCGCGGATACGAGGTGATCTTCGCCAAGGACCGTAACACGGGCGAGGGCTCGTTCTGCTTCGCCTTCCACACGCCCACCGAAGCCCTTAGCTGGTGCATGGCGGTACAGGAGGGCCTCTTGAAGGTGAACTGGCCCACTGATTTGCTGGAGCACCCTGGAGCCAATGAAGAATGGTACCAATTCCGTCCACACTAACATCGGAGTTAAAAAGGCCAGTCAGCTCATCAGACTCTATCACGTCAGGGCTGCGGACGGGAGCAATAAGGTGCTCTTCAGAGGACCTCGCGTGAGGATGGGCGTGCACACAGGACGACCCCAATTCAGTCGTGACCCGATCACACGCCGCGTGGAGTACTACGGTCCGGTCGTAAACACGGCTGCCCGCATCACCTCGCTCACGCATGGCGGCCAGATCATCTGCTCGCATTCCGTGTGGCAAAAGATCGCCGATTCTGAACTTGCCAAAGAGCAGCATCGCATCACGTTGATCGGTCGGTTCGATCTGCCAGACTCCCCCAGAGGTATGCTTCGCCGCTTTCAGCTTCATCTTCACCAATGAAAGGAAATCCAAACCTTGTTTGTATGAATAGGCGCCAGGCTGTATGAAGTGAAAGCGCCAGGGCTTGAAGGCAGGTTCTTTGGCGGCGTCTCGACAGGCCCTGATGGTGTATCTTCATCATCAGGTACAGGAACAAGCAAGAGCGACGAACCTCACGAGGCACGCGGAAGCAAGAGCGATGAGGACAGCGAGCCACTTCAGGAAGTCGTCGGAGAGGGAATGAAGTACCAGGAGGACCAGTTCCTTACATCGGCCAACCTTTGCCGTTGGGTGATCGCCTTCAAGGAGATCCAGATGGGCCAGCAAATCGGCATGGGCAGCTACGGCGTTGTCTTCCGCGGCAAATGGAAGGGCGTCGAGGTGGCGGTGAAGAAGTTCATCAAGCAGAAAATCGACGAGAGGCGCATGCTCGAATTCCGCGCTGAGATGGCCTTCCTATCCGAGCTCCACCACCCCAATATCGTCCTCTTCATCGGCGCCTGCGTCAAGATGCCCCATCTCTGCATCGTCACTGAGTTCGTTAAGCAGGGCAGTTTGAAGGACATCCTTGGCGACAGCAGCATTCGGCTCTCGTGGCTCCAACGTCTCCGCATGTTGCGCAGCTCCGCTTTGGGCATCAACTACCTCCATTCCCTTCAGCCTGGTAAGTTGACGTACACTCACAGTGAGCTACAAAGTTGACACTGAGAAACTGATGCCTTTCGTACGAATGCAGTGATCGTTCACCGCGATCTGAAACCATCCAATCTGCTTGTGGACGAGACTTGGAACGTGAAGGTAGCCGACTTCGGATTTGCCCGAATCAAGGAGGAGAACGCTACCATGACACGCTGCGGTACGCCATGCTGGACGGCGCCGGAGGTCATCCGCGGAGAGCGCTATTCGGAGAAGGCCGACGTGTATTCCTTTGGCATCATCATGTGGGAGGTCCTCACGCGCAAGCAGCCCTATGCTGGTCGCAACTTCATGGGCGTGTCACTTGATGTGCTCGAAGGTCGACGCCCTCAGATTCCCATGGATTGCCCGGAGAAGTACAAGAAGGTACATCTGATCATGTCGATGAAACACAAAGAGAACATGAATAAGCTAACACGACCGTTGGTTCGTACCAACAACAGCTGATGAAGAAATGCTGGCACAGCAACCAAGATAAGCGCCCATCGATGGAGTCAATCATAGAGGTCATCGATGGAATGATCGGTCAAGAAGAATCGAACGTGTAAATCAGTAAAGCAGTACATAGCCTTGTACAATTCTGTATGTAACTAAGTTGTGATCAAGCTACATTGATCGAATGTACCACTTTTGAAAAGCGTGGTCACGCCTCCTTCTCCTGTTCGCCGTTTGGCTCCCTTTCCTGCCCTTCGCTTTCTTTGTTTGTCGATCGCCCTCGCTGGGGCTGCTTCTTGGCTGCCCCTTTGGATTTGGCCGGTTCAGGAACAGGGCCGAAGAGATGCTTTTGCGATTGGAACACTCGCGCTTGTGCTTCCTCTTGGCTGACCCACGCAAAGTCGTCAAGTTCGGGCAGGCCTCGCATGTGTGCAGGCGAATACTCGCCCTCGATGATCGACGAGCAGTGAAGCTCTTTGGTCCGCTGTAATCGAATCAACCCTTCTGGATCGTCGATCTCAAAGACCAGCACCGTCTTCTTGCCCGCTCCCTTGCCCACTGTGTACTTGTTGATAGGCTCGGCATCGGCCGGAGGAATGAGAACAGAAAGCCCCTCCTCGTCCTTCAGATCGATGCCCGTCTCTTCCTTCAATTCCCGTACCGCTGCGTCAATGGGAGTTTCGCCAGGATCGACAATACCCTGAAGAGAGCCAAACATATTAATCACAACACTCAATTGATCACTAGAAGTCTTGCTCAACAGTACTTTTGATATGGTCCAGCTGCCGTCTGAGGGCATGGCAGGTCGTCGGTTGGTAGCGTGACACACAAGATAGAGGCCGGCAGACTTAATCATGAAACCGGCCGAGGTGAGTGGACCGCGAGGTTCCGGCTTGGGAATGTCGAGCTGCGCTTGGGGATCGTATTGAAGACTATCAACATGAAGTTGGAAATGATGAGTTAAATCGGCATGCAATGAAGTGTGCTTAAGTGCTCATACTCTGGAATCTCGCAATTCTCCCACAGCCGCTCACCACGCAGTAGCATGAGCAGGACAAATCCGTGGCCCATCTTCTTGTTGGGATCGTTGATCACTTGTTGTAGAGTTCGACCCATAGACACATGATCATAGCCGTCAAAGTCCCACAGGTACATCCGGTCTGTCTTGGAATAGATCTTGGCAAGCTTTTTGAATGCTGTAGAGCTTTCAACCTGATGATCAATGAAGATCTTAGATGAGATTTGTGTCACACTGAGCCAGCCACTCTCTCTGCGTATACGAACCAAGGATGCGTAGAGCGGGCAATAGATCTTCTTGCGTGCAGAAACATAGCCATACTTCTTGCCGTCCCAGTAGGAGTACTCAGGTTTGGCACCCCGACCCATAGGAAATCGCACCGGCTCCGGGTTGGCCCAGCCAGCCGTCGCCCACGCCCAGTACTCTGCTGTGGGTTCGCCTGTCACGGGATCCACATGTTGCTTGTACACCTTCAAACGCCAGGCGGCAGAGCCAGAGTAAGTGTATCATCCAAGCTGCAGTACAGCAGGGTGGACCGGTCATCAGTGGCAGTGAATGTACCTTGGAGTACTGCCAAGCATTCTCTACGTTCTTGGCCTCGAACCCATCGTAGAGCTTGACCGGACCGAGGTAGAATGGGCTCAAGCTGAACGTGGATACAAAAAGAAGAAGGGGGTGCACACAACGCAAAGGTTAGGTCGAGAGTGCAGGAAACGAACCAAAACTGGCTGACCACCGCACACAGATAGGGAGCACAGAGGCAGGATGGATTCTGTTACCCGTGGCACCAGGCCTCCTTGGCCCGCGACGTGCAGTTCACCACTAAGACGGACGGGTCCAGGTAGTCGCGCCCGCTCACCACGCGCACGTCCTTCTCGGCAGTCGTCCTTTTGTCCTTTTCCATCTTTACCACGGCTTCTTGTTGTTAAGTGTCTCCGAATACAAGTGCAGAACAGTTGAGGCGACTTAAGAACGAAGAAGACCGATTGAGAGGAAGCACTGAAGTTCTCTTTCTTACGTATTTCCTCTAATAATTTACCAAGAAATATAAAATCGTTTCGGAAACTCCCAAATTTAGATTGTAACAAATATAAATAAAAAAGGATCCCCCAATCGACCCACGGCGTAATGCTTTTGTAGAGCTCTACACGAACGTGGTAGCTGGGGGATGCGATTCTTTCCTTCCACACACCAATTGGTTTGGCCATTCGGTCCTCGGCCGCCCTCGTCCGGTCCCTCTTCGAATTAGTCGTCGATTCCCATCGACGAGGTACCCTCGCAGCATCGAATTGATCGCCTATCGAGTCCATTCGTAGAGAGAGCTGTACGCTCGTCCGCTGGCGTTTCGATTATCGAATCCCTGATCCCATTGGTGATGGTTGTTCCCTCCACGCTCGATTCCTCTCTTCCCTTCTCTCTACTTCTTCTTCAATCTCAATCCATTCCTTCTCGATCCTCTAATCAATCATCCATCCTCCCTTCCTTCCTTTTCCTTCCCCCTATCTTCCCACACAGATCTTACTTCTTTCCCTTCTTCGTCATCTCTCGTTCACATGTTGTTGATTTTTGATGTTTTTATATGTACTGTACTTCTACTCCTCGGCGGGCTCTTGTCGCTCAACGATGATGGCGGCTCGGCTCTTGTCGATGGAGTCATCTTCAAAGTCGGAGGTGAGCACATCGTCGTCGTCGTCGGCGCTCGATGACTTCTTGGAGGCGGCCTTCTCGCCCATATGCGCCGCCGATGAGGAGGATGGGGATGAGGGCGTCTGGGGGGCCTGGTCTCCATCTCGCGGGGAGGAGGGCGAGGCGGGTGCGGCGGCGGGGGGCGGCGGGAGTGGCGTGGAGGAGGCGGGCTGCTGCTGTTGATGGGATTCGGATGGCTGAAGGTACTCTTTGATCATCGATGTGTCTGTTACCTTCTGAAAGGAGCTGTAGTCAGGCTGGCCAATGACGATCTCAAAATCGCCCTTGCCCTTGCCTCGGCTGAAGATGCCTCCCATTGTTTTCCTTTCTTCTTCTCTCTCTTCCTCAAGAGGGGATGTGGATGGTTGGTGGAAGGGGCCCGCTTGTTACTTCTTCGTTCCTTTGTACCAAGCCCGAGATGGAAGAGAGGAGGTGAGAGGGGATGTGATGATGGAGGCCAAGAGCCAAACACGCACGTGAGAACGAAGCACACGAAGAGGAAAGGAATTGATTATTTGAGATGGATGGGTGACAGGGACGTTTGGGTGTCTCGAACACAAGAAAGCCAGTAACGGAGAATCACGAAATTAGTGGTCTACGCGAAAAAGTTTGCGAGATTGTTTCATTTGAGCTCAATTACCAAACATGTCCCGGTACGGAACGAAACTTTCCGAAACGATTTGGAAGCATTTCAAAACAATTTCGCATCAGAAGAAAGATGGAAGGCGAAGCAGCGGCACCGGCGGATCTGTCCTTCGAAGATGAGGAGCAGATTGAGGTCCGATTTGTGACCAAGCTCAAGGATCCAGCCCTCCGCATCGAGGACACGCCATTCTTCGTGCCTCTCCGGCTATCCCGTCAGGGTCTATCCGAAATCATCAACTCCCTCCTCGATTTAGGTATTTTCATCTCCTCCGGAATGAATTTGGTTTTTCTAAAATGGTTCTAATTTAAATTTGAATTTATCAGAAACACATAGGCTTTTCGATTTCCTCATTGATGGCCATTTCTTGCGAACATCCCTCCTCACCTACGTGCAGCAGCGAAATGTGAACAAAGTACGTGCCCTATTCCCGCAGGGAAGGGAAGAACAGATGTAATGGCATCTGCGAGCAGCCTTTCGCCATGTGTCGGTTCAGCCCACTCATCATTCCACACTTTATCATGTGCACTGCAGGAAGAGACGCTCACGATTGAGTACACGGAGGTGATGCCGGAGCCCGAGCACAAACAAGACATTCCACACGATGACTGGGTTGCCTGCATCGCGGCTGGTGGCAAACCGTACGGGGAATCACTTGTTTACTCGATAGTGATGGCACTTCTTCTCCCATTACGGAGGCACTGACCTAAGCTATACTCGCGCCGGACAGGTACATTGTTTCGGGATCGTACGACCATCAAGCGCGCCTGTGGAGCGCAGAGGGTGAATGCATCACCGTTGCGAGCGGCCACACTGGGCCCATCAAGGGCATCGCCTGGTTGACCGAACGTACGTATGCCACATGCCAATCCACATCGATGCGCATGGCTGACGTGTGCCAACAGCAACGACCGAAAGTGCCGAGTTTATCACTGCGTCGCAGGACTTCACTCTATTCCACTGGAAGGTGCTTAAACTCTGCCTGATGTAGTGATCCGTTCGTCTGACCTGGTTTCTCCAATGTACTGTGCCAGGTGGACACTGCCAGCAAGAGCTGTCAAGCCATTAACAAATACGTTTCGCACTCAGGCTCCGTGGAAACCGTTGCAGTGGAATCCACTTCTGGAAGAGTACTCCTAGCATGCTCTTTCCTTTACACATCCTCAATCATCGTTACTGACATGCGGGATGTAACTAGTTTTGCAGTGGGTCTTGGGATCACACAATCAAGATATGGGACCCTAAGTCCACTTCCGATGAGGAAGAGCAGCCCGGCTATAAGGAAGCCGATGTGTCAGTCAAATCCTCAAAGAAGCGCGCCAAGATCAGCACGGAAGTTGCCAAGAAGGTTCCTAGCAGATAGGCTCCACTCTTTGGGCTTTGCGTTCTTACTGGGTTTCTTCTTTAGAGCTCTGTGCGCACTCTCCAAGGTCACACACTCTGCGTATCGAGCGTCACGTGGCCCACGCCATTCAACATATTCAGCGGCTCCTGGGATCATTCCGTACGGCAGTGGGACGTGGAGACGGGCGTAGCCACACGGGTTTTGGTACTGAGGCCAGCACCATCCCTCTTATAGGCCAGCACTTGACTGACATTCCCCCTCTTGCTTCTTGTAGGCTGGCGAGAAGATTGTTAGCAGTGTGTCTTACTCAACAACCACTGGCTTACTTGCCTCAGGCCATAATGACAAGATCGTCCGGCTATGGGATCCACGATCCACAGGTTTGTTGCAGAGCACGCCGTATGTATGTGAATGGAGGCTAACTTCTTCGTGTCTTTTCCTCAGACACTATGGTGAAGGATAGATTGATCTCGCACAAGTTCTGGGTCTCGTCCGTAGCATGGCATCCTACTAAGCCTCTGCTGCTCTCTGGCTCGCACGACGGTTCTATCAAGGTTTGGGACGTGCGCAGCAGAATCCCGCTCTACACGCTGCCCAGCTTACACAAGGGCAAGGTGCTTTGCCTTGCTTGGGATGGCGATAGGATCATCAGTGGCGGCGCTGATAACACCCTCAAGATCCATCAAGCCAACCTTAGCAGCTGAGTTTGCTTCGTTCTTGTTCTTAGAGAACCACTTACACTTGTTTAAAATCGGCTCTTTCTCCCTCATCAGCTGTGGTTGCAGCTTTTCACCTTCGTGGCAAAAAAGCTGCGATCTCAGGTCGACGAAAAATGATCATAGTTGAGATTCCTTGAACTGAAAATTTAGAAAATGAGGCATGAATGTGAAAAATCGACCGAGTTCTCTGCGTTGCTGCCCCGATCTGAGCACAGATTACTAGATTAGCCGAAGGTGAAGAGGCCGCCACGCCCACTCTGATATATCGATTCAAGCTCCTTGCCGGCATCTTTCGCAGCATCATCACCGCCTTCCCCCATCTCCCCCTTTGTGCAGACACGCATCTGTGGCGAAGAAGATCGTCAGCTTGCAGTTGTGCACATATAATCTATACATATTCGACTCTTGCATTCGATTCGAGAGCAATTTTAGCGACATCCGATCGCACTACTTCCCTACAAAATGTTCAAGAGCTTCTTTGATGGTCTACTCGAGTGGTTCAGAAGCCTCTTCTGGAAGCAGGAGATGGAACTGACCCTCGTCGGTCTCCAGAATTCGGGCAAGACCACCCTTGTTAACGTCATTGCTGTACATGGCCCCCTCCCCAACATCATACATCAATTTTATTACTTTCGCTTATTCATCCATTTCCAATTCAAATGGGCGTGCATCGATAGCGCCCATTTTGGGTGATTGATCAATTCATTAATTACTGAATGGTGTTGCGCAGTCGGGACAGTTCAAAGAAGACATGATCCCAACGGTGGGATTCAATATGAAGAAGGTGACAAAGGGCAACGTCACCATCAAGCTTTGGGACATTGGCGGTCAGCCCCGGTTTAGGAGCATGTGGGAGAGGTACTGCCGAGGAGTGAACGCGATTGTGTACGTACTTCCCGATCTTGCCCCTCCTCCGCATCTCTTTCCGTTGACAAGATTCAGTGAGGCTGAAGATGGAGCGCTTCTTTCTTCTTGGTGTGGTGGCCGTGCTAACTGGACGGTACTGCTCGCCGTAAATGCAGATATGTGGTGGACGCAGCAGACCAAGAGAAGTTTGAGACGGCAAAAAAGGAACTACATGAGCTGATGGCCAAGCCACCGCTGGCGGGCATTCCCTTGCTCGTGTTGGCCAACAAGAACGATCTTCCCGAAGCCCTTGGGGTGCACGATACCATCGAACAGCTGTATGCATTTCCCATCCTTGCTCAGACCAGCGTCTTGTCTGTATGAGACCGTGTGCCATCGGCAATTAACCTCCTTTTGGTGTACTTTTCATGGCACACAGGGATCTCAAATCAATTACAGGACGTGAAGTGTGCTGCTATTCGATCTCAGCCAAGAACAACGTCAACATCGACATGACACTCGAGTGGCTATGCAGGCACTCAAAAAACAGCAGCTAAACAAAGGTAGGAATTTTTTTGCCTTCACGAACAGTGATCCTGTCCTGATTGATGCCTTCACGTCAGGTAGGACAGGGTAAAGGATAAGGCAATTTTGTTGGAGTAGCAGCGGCAGTAATTTGGTTCAGGTTGTGTGCAAGCGGTGATGGCGAGAAGTCGTTGCGCGTATCCGGTGCGCGTGTGGTGCGTTCTCGCCTTCCGTCTGAGAACATTGCGGTAGCTACATTAAAGAAGACAATAAACACAGCGCTACAGTCACTTACTTGCAAATTGGAGGAGTGTAGCGCGCTACGACAAATGTGGGTAGGAGCAGGCCCCATCCGGAGCTGCGAACACAAAAGAAGATTAGATAAAAGTTGTTTCTCCCCCGCCGGGATTTGAACCCGGGTCGTCCGCGTGACAGGCGGAAATGCTAGCCAACTACACCACAGGGGAAGCTTATTCTAACAGAACAACAGGTCACATTCCAAATTTCGCCGTGTAGTGATTTGTACTCCAGATCGACAGGGAAGCGTGGCAGGAACTGGCCCAGCTGCCGAGTTCTACTTTACAGATTTACTGGTGCTGCAGCTGAGAACGCACAATCGCATCAAAATATTGGAATCAAACTTTATGGTGCCTTAGTTTATCTCCTCAACATAGAGCTTAAGGCCAGCAGTCTGGAGGCGCTGAATCAGTTCCGATCCAAGGCACGACGCCGGCGTAAGGATTCCCCCGCCGCCTAATACAGAATGTACTGGCAGTTCCCCACGAGCACTGAGTTGGGCGAGGGCAATGCCAATCTCCCCAAGAATCTTAGCTGTCTCCCCATATCCTGGATCTCCACCTGCTACGACAGCCTTCACCAAGCGGGGCTTATCCTTGCCCTGAGAGAATGTATCATCACTCGGTTAAAGGCAAGCTGTGTTCAACACTTGGCACAAATAGTAACGTACTTGCTGCTTATCGGCGTAAGACACCTGTCCATAGATTTCGTAGGAAAAAAAGCTTTTTGCTCTCGTTTCGGCACTGCCCGAGAAGTGAGCAATTGGTACACTATGGATTGTGACAGTAGCGAATGTACCTGGGACCCTCACCGGGCTTTGGCAACATAGGTATCAACACTCTTTCTCTTAAGATACGGAACTTCAGCATCAGCACAAAGACGAAGAGCATGAAAGTCATGAACAAAGCGCTAAGGAACCCTGTAGATCGATAGCAAACTCAGGGATCAGTATGTAGATCAGTAAACAAGGATGCAAGGACATGGTAACATTACCTTTGGCCCTAGCGTACTCGTTATAGTGGAAATCAGGACCGTAAGCCTCCTCCAGGAGAGCCTGCGTGCGGCGCACCACGCGCGTGTTTGCTGCAGCCATCACGAATGGATATGCCCATGATCTGCGAGTGGAAGTTGGTTAGTTTTCCATTGATTCAAAAAAAAAAAAAAGCTAACGACAAAACTGGCATACTTGGAGTTGGGATGGTAGTAAGGATGCATGAGGTCTTTTTCTAGACGCGTGGCGCGTAAGGAGGACCAACTGCCGCGTGGATTGAGGAGGAATGGATTCCTGAGTTGGGATCCGCTGTCCTTTTGTTCTTTGAGTGCTAACATTGATGCAATGGTGCCCCCGCTAGCTCCGCCTTTGAAGCTCACAACACTCTCAACACCTTCGAGTTGGCCTCCATACTTCTGTATCACAAGAAATGTGCAAATGTGAGTCTAGAACAGTGGCTGAGTGGAGACTTATGAGGAGTTTTGTGCCTTGGACACATAGTCTGCCAGCATGAAGACTCCAATATCGGCTGGTACCGAGTCGAATCTGTCATTTGTTGCAAGTGATCATCAAGTTAGGCCATAGACACATGCAAGCCAGGCATTGCGTGTACCCCGACATAGGCACAATGCACACGCCGTTTTGCTTGGCCTCCGAGTGGAACTTGTCGATGAGGTCGCGCACCCACGGCCTGCATAAGACACGTACGTGAACAAGTTGGTCAGCGCAAAGGCAAACCAGCTCATGAAAACGCTGAGCCATGTGAGGATTGACTCCATGAGAGGATTGACGTACGTCTCGCCGGTGATGTCGGCGTAGTGCGTGCCGCACTTGACACAAGCCGCGACAAGCTTGGTACCGTAGCGGACGAAGGGTCCCACGGTGCTAATCACCACGCGTGTACGGCGCGCCAGAGCCTCCATGTCCTCTTGCGAACCTGAGTCTCCTGTGATCACGGCTGGCGTCGATTCCTGTGTACAGAGATTCATTCCAAATCGAAGTTGGAGAAAGATGGATGAGATGAATCCATCACAACACCAAAAGAAAACAGAACAGGGGAAGCAGTTGATTGCTGGTATGGTACCTTAACCTGATCCGCAATCGTTTGGAGGCGCTCCGCGTTGCGACCACCGATGGCCCAGCGCAGATTGAGGGCCTGCGCACGCGGGCCGAGATAGAGGGCCACGAGTTGTCCCGTGAAGCCCGTGGCGCCCCATAACACAAGATCGAATTCACGCTCCTCTGGCTGCTTGCCCATCTTCTCTTGAACAGCTGTAATGGTGAGCCGACACCGAAATTCTCCGGCGTACGGTGACGGAAAGTTTCCCCGGAAAATTTCCTCTTGTTATGGCACGTTTTTGACTGGATCGGAAAATTATAAAAATTCCCCGGGTGGAGCCAGCTGAGGTTGCTTGGGCGTGTGAGTTTGTACATCGTTTATTGTTGTTGCAGTTGGGAGATTGTAGATCTCCACACCCAATGTTTATAAGTTATGGGCTGACCGGCCGTGTACCACCGATGGGATTCTTCTTGCTAAGCTCCTGCAGCTCTCGAAGCACTTCATCCAAGACTGACATCATGCTTTCCTGTTTACAATGAATAGTCAGTATCAGGTCTGGCAAAACATGGGACCAACCAAACTTACCTGAGGTTCTCCCTTTTGTCGCAGTTCGAGCTCATCTGGGATGATGGGTAGTGTAGGTTCCGACTCACTTCTTCGGATCTCGTTGGATATGCTGCCGTAGTTCTGTTGTAGATAGTAGTACACCGCCTCCAGGTGTGCCCGCGTTGCTGGACCTATAGATAGGTATCGCCCACCGGTGTCCATTTCCAGTTCCTCATCCTTCTCCTGTAAGATTTGTACGGTAACGGGCAAGGTTAATGTCATGTCTATCGAGGTACACGCATATGAAGAGCATACCACCAAACTGTCGAAGAACGAGTGCATCTTCTCCAGGTTGCTGTCTATGAAAACATTCGAGCACTTCATGTACTCCTCCTTCTGCTCAAAGTAGACCTCGTTGGCAAGGTTCTGAATGACCTTCGCGATCAGCACAAGTCGCCTGCGGCTCTTGCTTTCCAGTTTCTGGTCGATCAGGCCATAGGCATCCGGCGTCACAAGCGAAGGGCACAGCCATCTGCGCTCGGAACATGGCTGTGAGTACACCGTGAAGCGCTAGTGAGTAAAACAGCTGTCACGTACCGAAGGAAAAAGAAGCTGCCTAGGACTTTGTATCTGCTATCCGGGAATCGTTTGCTAACGGCCTCAAACAGACACCGACTCACTTCGCGGAATACACTGCAACCAACCAAATAAGTATTTACGTTCGCTTCTGGACTCGAAGCCGAAGGGAAGCACGTACTAGTGTAATTCATCTAGCGAGCCGATCGTGGAATCGAAGAAGTACTGAGCTGTGGCTAAGAGTCGTGTTTGGTTCAAGATAAGCGCCTCTGGAGATACAACGCGGGGATTTATCTGCAAGAGAGCAGACCGGATTTGAGTTGTCATAACAAAAGGGAAAAGAACAGGCATAGAACCAACCTCAAGATCAAAGTCTGGCACGAGGACCTGAGTGAGGAGTGGCTGCAAATGCCTGTGAAGAAAAGATCTGCCTATGAGCTTGATGAACGCCGATATCATGCGGCTTGCAAGTGACTCCTCTCGGAATAGCAAACTCTCCGCGACTGGGAAAGGGTATTCAAGTGAGACCCTGTCATCCATATCGTCTGAGTCAACGCCAGTACCTGTGTTTTCCACTTCCATGTGAATCATAAATCGCAGAAGTCCTAGTAGCAGCCCATTTTGATTGAAAATATGAATCAATGCTGAAGCTATATCTGCCGAATCCCTGCAAGCAACATGTGATAAGTGAATAATATTCAGCAGAAAGTAAGCTGGAACGTACATTCGATCAGTCGAGTATGAGCTTTCGGTTTGTAGCCGAGCCCGTCCCTGCATGGAACTGAAGATGGAGCGGACCAACAGGAAGTCGCTGCATAGAAGCTGTTTCCGATATTGGTGAGCAGAGAACACACGATTCGGATTGGGAGGTAATCCTTACCGCTTCCAGCTTCTTGAACGCGGAGATGTCATTGTTAGGAATGTAGTGTAGTGAGAGGTTGATGTGCCCTCGCTCGCTTCCTAAAAGGCCTTGAACGCCAACTCTCTTGAACTTGAAAGCCCCAGTCTTAGGTTCCAAGTAGTTGGCAACATTCTCAACCACCACCTG
>CDEZ01021271.1:0-23824 GCA_000826365.1 Acanthamoeba royreba | reverse complement strand
AAGGGGAAGCAGCGCCAGCACAACCATCAAAGAAAGGGGACCGCCGATGCAGACAGCGACATCGACTTTGGGGATGAAGAAGACATGGACATTTCGCAGCTCACCATCCAGTTCGATAAGGAACTCAAGGAGCGGCTCCACCAGCATCGGCCATGACTACAACAAAAACGAGAGCGAGGCTCTTGAATTAAAAACTTCAATAAAAACAGAACTTGGGATGCTGTATGTAGTGTCTGTCTACTTGCGCGAGACAACGCGGCCGATGGTCTCGTTGAGCTTGATCTTTTGACCTGGCTGAATGGTCCATTCGAACTCAGGGCTCTCGAAGATGAGCACCACGGTCGAGCCCAGCTTGAAGAATGCAACCTGGTTGGATTGAAGAAGAATGAACACGACCAGAATGAAAGCGTAACAGTAGCTGAGGAGAGCTATGGTACCTCATCACCTTTGTTGAGCTTAATGTTAGGCTGATAGACTCGCTCATAGAAGCTTTGAATGCCATCACCCTTTCCCACCTTGTGTGTGGCCAGGTTAGTTCGGAATCCCTGTGACGGAAAAGACGATGAGGGTGAGTAGGAGCGCCGACTGCACGCTGAGGATCGCAGCGACTTACCTCCTCGATGGAGAGAGCGATCGAACCGACGTTCGTTGCGCCCACTGGAACCAGGGAGTAGAAGCCGTGCTCCCACTTTCCAAGCAGAGCCACACGTTCATTCATTGCAAAGAGACCCTTGATCAAGTTCACAATGGTAGGCGCCACTGGGAACAGATGTCCTGCATCCAGAACCAAATGAAATCGTCAATTCTGATGTCATGAATCAGACGAGTGTATTCTAGTACCCGGAAAGTGTCGTCGGTGAGAAACAGTCAAGTCGACGGGGGAGTGGATGCCATGATAGTCACCGGGAGCGAGGTAAATGACAACATGATAAAGTTTCTTATCAGGGCGTCCAAGTGCTTTGTTCTTCGCTTCAACCTTTAGATGCAGCGAGGTATCGCCCAGCAACGATTCAAGCTCGTAGGTCAGACCTGCGATGTGGAACGATAAGCCCACTAAAGAGCTGCCAAGGTCCGGCTGTACACGCGCACCTTTGATCTGTTCTACTTGAGAATCCTTCACCTCACCAAAGATAAGCACACGGCCGTCAACTGGGCTCACCATGCCATCGCCCATAGGTCGCACGCCCTCCTTGAGGTGACGCGTGAAGAACTCACCTAGATTCTTGTAACTCTCCAACGGATCCCTCATTTCGTCCAGTTTGCAATCATACATCCACTGTTCAATGCAAATAAATGCAGGAAATCGATCATGTCATGAATGTGAGTTGTCGACCACACAAGATGAACAACAAGAAGAGCAACTTATGCAGCGTACAGTCCAGAGGAGGAAGATCTGTGTGCGTAGCCACACGGGCAGCTCGATGTCGTTCACCTTGCCCCACAGTGCCGAGAGTCCGCGTGACGGAAGGGCCGTCAGGATCCGCATCTGTTATCCATCACACGCAAGTCAGTCTTTTTATCCATCAAATTTAAATTACTTTCATAATAGCTGAAAATGTATGCAAATTCGAATCAGAACACTTGAAAAAATAATTGAAAAAATAATAGTTACTATTTTCTTGGAAAAAATAAAATAAAATGGGAGGAATAAGGGCACCTGACGCGGGGTAGCAGGTTCGGATTGGTTAAGGAAAGCGTAGGTGGCGACACCAGTGCCCACCAGGGTACCCACCACGAGCCACTTGAAGACGCCCCGCCCCTTTTTGGTCTCTTTGCGAACAATCTTGGCTGCTTCCTCGGGGGTGTGCCCTCCCAGCGTGGCCAGGCGTATGTTGGTTGGGGGCACATCTTGAGAAGGGTTTGATGGACGCAAATTCGGATTGGATTGCTGGTCGGTAGAACGTAATCGTCTGGGCCAGGCATGGGCAGACGGAAGCCTGCTGGTGAGGCGCGTAGTGCCGGCGACCCGCGAGATGCTCGTGGCTGACAAACTGAAATTGGATGATGCGACCACAGCGGGCACTGACGTGGCCCTCCTGGCCATAAGGGAACCGCCCCTGGACAAGCTCGCCCTTCCTCCTTGCCACATGTTGGAATGATTGTTCTGGCCGTGGAACTTTGCATCATATAATTTCGGAAATTCATTTGCAGAAATTATAATTTTGGGAATTTGTTTCGAAGATAACCAAAAAAGTTCGAGTGAAGGTCAAGCAAGTGTGATGATCCGAATGGAGGCATCCTGCGACCCAGTGACGAGCAAGTTGTTGGTCGGGTGCCAGTCCACCTGCATCCGGACCCCCGTGTGAGGACATAGATTGGGTTGAATATGGGACAGGAGTGTAGGGATACCGTTGTCACAGGTTTTGTGTGTCCTGTGAGTTTGACGAGCGGAGCAGCCTCGCCCTCCTGTACGTTCAGAAGTGAGATCGAATCCAAGACCTGTTTTACAAGAAGAGTAAATGGCACGCACAGCGTAAAGGTGCGCGTTGTTTCGACCACCGACGACGAAGTGTGTGCCTTCCCAATCGAAAGCCATATCAGACGAGCATCGCTCTTCCCAATCGTAGAGGTTGATCTTCTTCCCTATGTTGTGGATACTCCATTCGTTGATCTGAAATGGATGCATACAGTAAGGAAGGTGTTCTATTCCATAATGCAGGCTCGGTTCAACTGCTATAGGTACCTTGTCTTCTGTGCCCAAGGTGTACAAGGCAGTCTCATCTCGGCTAAATCGTACACAGTGGAGCTCGGAGTCATCTGCCTTCCATCGCATAATGGGCGAATAGTTGGTTGACATATCGTACACCCGAACAATCCCGTCCCGGCCTTAAATACGCATGATGTGAGCCTCAAATCCAATTCTTGTAATGGGTAGTAACAATACTGTACCAGCTGTGGCTAGTAGTGATCCATTATGATTGAAGTGAAGACTGGTTGCAGGCGCTTCTAATTGAACCTTGCGCTAAACAACATTTTGTTCGTCACTCTGTATCAGGAACGTATGTAAACTGGGATCTTACCTCAAGTTGGAGTGTCTTGAAGTTATACAGATACAGGACGCCTTCGCCACTATCGCTTGACATAGCAGAGGTAACAAACACAGAATCACTTGGGCTGCAAGCGATGTCCACGAGTCTGAGGATACGAGGATGAGCATAAAGACCTCACGAGCATCAGTAAGATTTTCACAAGAATGAAATGCCTACCGAGGATATTCAGCTTCTGTGCTGATCTCGCCTATGGCAACGTTGTTGGGATTCCACAGCTTAATACGCCCATCAGCTGTGCCGCAAAAGAGCTATATATCAGAGTGAAAACAGTTAGTCAAACTCAGCGAGGATTCAAGAAGAAACAGTGTTCCGGCGTACTAATCGGTCGCTCTTAGTTTCCCATGCAAGCGACAGGATTTCGGTAAAGCAGAAGATGGTAGCATTCTTGGTCTCGTCCCCTCCAGAGGCTTGAGGTGCGTGCGATTCGAGCGACCATATTCTTGGCACACTAAATTAGAAGCGGCGCAAATAAAACGACAGTCCTGTGATGCCTACCGTAACGTGCCGTCTGTCGAGGCTGAAGCCACGTAGTCCCCTGACGATGAGAAACGACATCGGGAGATACCGGTGCTGTGGCCCGTAAACACCTCCTGCAGAAAGAGGTAAGATTGGACATTTGTGCAGCAGTGGCCTTGGGCGGAAGCAAAACCTGATGAATGATCTGCGGCACTTTTCGCTGAGGTTTCACTGTTCGATTGTAGAATATCGGAGGCCATGAATCGCCTCCAGTGTCAGGAGAATGGGCCACTGCGAATACACCAAAGGTTGCATCTGTGAGCATAGTGCAATGAAGAATGAAGAGCAGTAAAGAAGCACCTTCAATCGTTTCCCGATCCGTTGATCGAATCGAAGATTGCAGTGTCTCATCGGCCCACTTCTTCCTAGTGTTAGCCAGCTTGAGCTCTGTTGATGGAAGCTTAAGGCTGAAGACTCAGTATTGAGATAAATCATAGGTATACATACCCTCTTCATCTAGCTTTTTCTTGGCCCGCTCAATTGAATCAGAGGAAACGTGCTTCATCAGTGTAGGGTTGGCCTGCAGTGCTAAGCTATCCCGTACGCCATCGCTGCTCTTGCCCTTTATCTTAATTGAGACTCAGTTCCAGGATTGAATCTGTAATCTGAAAGCAATAAGGCGTACCCGTCCCATATTGGCGATAGTGGTATTTGCTTCTTCGAGCTCTTTAGTCAATCGCTGCACTTCATTGTGAAGATATTCGATCTCGCTTTCCATTTGCTTGCGCTTCAATCTTTCTAGATTGAAGTTGAGCACTCGTGGAAGAGCTAATAGGAAGGTAGACGAGTGGCGTGAGTCATTCCTACTAAATACGTGCCGGTCATTGAGACATTCATCGAAGAGCATACCCATATTCTGGAAGATCGAGGAAAGGAAGTTGTGAAGAGACTGCGCAAAGATCTCGGACCACTGCTTCTGAAAATAGGGAGCGAATACATCGTCCAGTTCTGGATTCTTGACAAAGGGCAAAGCTGCAGCATCGGTGATAGGATTGTTGTTAGCGCAAGTCCATCACAGCTCCAGATCAATGTTTTCACACCAAACCAATTCTTCCACTCGGGATCAGTGTACAATTCGTTTCCATAGAGTGAGAAGAATTCCTGTTGTTAGACGAGATGTGAGTTAAGATATCGTTGAATAATCAAAGCTGCTGAACACACTTACCGACACTTTGTCGATTCGCTGGTTGGTTACGGCATAGATGAGGTAATAGCGCCGCAAGGAGATTCGCATCTTACGGATGGCAGCAGCGAGTGATGGCTAACAATAGGAATTCGTTAACATTTTGAACAACCTCTGTCCGGTCTACGACCGCACTGCTGTACCTCTGACGGACGAACAAAGAACCGGCTCTCAAGATATCCCCATAGCTCTTCGAGCTGCTCGGCCGAGTGGTTGTGCACGCAGGCCAGCAGCGCATCGACCAACTTGGAGACCTGGTCATCACACAAAACCAGAATGTGCTATGGTCATCATCCATTCACGATCAACTGTGGCACTGCTGCCTCTGCCGCGTGATCGTCCGCCATCCACCATCATGCAATGTAACGCGTCCGGTGGTAAGCCTTCGTGCATGCCGACACGAAAGACAATGCCTGCTCGATCATCACGACAACTGAGAGGAAACAGGTGAAGCAGTGTGTACGGTACCTGGAACCCTTTGAGACGGTCGGCGCGCTTGTCACTGTCGAACGCAGCGAGGGCCTTGGGGAACCCACGAAAGACGAGGTACTCGCGCACCAGCTCGTCGACGTGCGGTATTGCGTTTTGAACCGCAAACGTCATTTATTTAAATTTGTTTGCCTGCGGCCACAATTAGTCGAGGTTATATAAAAATAAAAAAAAGTGTATATATTACTCCTTTTCTCAGAAACAAACAACAAATCTGATTTGATTACAATGGAAGTACAAGATTTTACTGATTTCATTAATACTGAAATTTGAAGATAAAATAAAATAATTGCGTACTAGTTTGGCAGGTAATTTAGATCACACAAGATCGAGAACAAACTTTTGGTTTTTTAAGGAAACGAAAGTTCTGCAACAAATTACAAATCGTTTGGAATTTTCATTCTTCAAATTTCACAAATTCCTTGTAAACTTGCGTAACACTTTCCTTTTTCCGAAAATGCGACGCAATGCAACGTTAGGGTGACCTCCGCTGTATCCCGCCAACATTATATATATCCCTTGAGGGTGAAGAAAGATCCCCTTGAGGGGGATCATCGGCATCGAAGAGGGTAAGAAAGCAAGAATGGAGCTGCCTGTCGCGCCGCTGGTGGAGGCTGCTGGTGCCTCTTTCAGGGTGGACGAGGCAGGTGCAAAGGAAGGTGAATCCACGAGTACGAACCCACGAGCAAACGTTGCTGCATCATCTGCAGGGCCCAAGGACCAGCAGAACCCTATTCAAAGTAGCCGTAAGGTGAGGAAGGGCTGTGCACTGTGCTCATGTCGCTGCTTCGTCGCCAACTTGTGGAAGGAGAACCAGTGCCGGCACTGTATGCACGCGATCTCTTACCACGTACTTAGCCCGTACGTCGCCTCCCGTGCTTGTTCTCTCTCAGCTCTCACTGGCGCGTGTCCTTCTGTTCATTAACCTGCTGCTGCTTCACTCCCACCTTAGGGATGAAACGGAGATGCGTCCCTATTTTTACACGTACTCGTCGCGCACTCGGGCCCGTCCTGCGCTCCCGGACAACAACATCTACATGCTGGATAATGAGAGCTTAGAGAAGCCGAACGGTGAAGCCATCATTTCACCTGCACTTGCCTCTGGTTCCGCTGGTAAGGATCAGACATACGGTGCAGCTGTGGACGAAGGCGTGCCTAAACTCTCGCCCAAGTCGCCTCTTGTATCTCGAGCCAGCACAAAGGCGAAGGGTCCTTCGCCTGCGTCCACATCGCCACGAACTGCATCCAGCCAAGCTCTGCTCTCGGCGTCGGGACCGCTTTCCCTCTCACCTCGTTCCCACCGATTACTAAAGAGTGAAGGAAAGCACACCTTTGAGATCAGTCATCTGAAGGAACGTGTTGGAGGTACCGCACAGCTGCAGAAGGGCGGAGCAGACGCCACGGGCTTGCCAGCAATGCATAAGCAAGCTGAAGTGGACGAAGAATCCGATACATGCCAAGAAAACAGTCAGGGAGAACCGGGAGATACACCGCTGCGCACGAGCGAAGATGGAACGCCTACGAAGACTAAAGCAGTGAGCCAAGAAACAGCAAAGGTCGAGCCAAATGTTGACCCTGCCGAGGTGGAGCAGCTCCGACAAGAGGTTCAACGACTGAGTGAAGCTCTCGAGATCGCCCGCCAGAGAGAGGTCGAGTGGGAACGCGAACGTGCGGCCTTGATGGCCGAAAGGGCTGAGTCGGCCACCATGATCGTTTCCCTCAAGCATCAGCTCCGTGCCATTCGGCGACAGTCGGTACGTGACCGCGAGGCCTGGCAAGCGCAAGCTAGCGGCCTGATGATGCAACTGGGCGGTCTTCTGGATGATCTTAGCCCGCGCGGGCATCATGCAGCCTCCGAGCAGACCCTTGCCATCGAGGAGTCGACAGCAGCCACGCATGCTGCTGGTACTATCGAGTCCAGCGTACACCGAACCGAGCCGGGATATCCTGACTCCAGTTCACTGCCTCCAGCGCCTGGATCGGAAGGAGTGGTCCTGCCGCATCAGCGCCGCAACTATGCCATGCGACCTGCCGGATCCCCTCGCTTCCCTGCTCGATCAGTCATGCGGTACGTAGCGCGCATTCATACGGCACTCTTCATATGACTATTTACGTTGCATTGTGTGGTGACCAGCGGTCGAGGCGCAAGTGGAGGAGGGGCCGGCGTCATGTCACCTTGTACGTGTCTAGCTTCGGTTTCCATTGACTAGGATGAGAGGTGAGTACTAATCTGTGCTATCAGTGGCGGGATCAAGGGATTCCATAAGCAGACCTGTAAGAGGAGTGCCAACGCCGCTCAGTCATGAGTACGCACGCGTAGAGTTCCCTGGCCTGCTGTTGAGTGAGCTCAGATATCCTTCACAGAGTGCAGCCGAGAAGACGGGAAGCACGGAACTCACCACGCAGGCGGACGACCTCCAGCTTCAGTGAGTGGAAGGTCACCATGGAGGCCACCCTCACGGCTCACCACTTACCGCACCCGAATGGTCCAGAGGTACGAACAGCTGGTGGTCGAATTGGCGTTGCCTTTTCTAACGGGCAACACAGGAGGCGGTTCACGGCCTGGGTGAGCACGAAGGAGTGGACGCGGCATTGCGTCAAGCCATAGTCGAGAGCGCCTTGGCGAAGGAGATGGCCTCTGGTCCGCTCCCACTCCGCTCACACAGTCAGGAACTAAGCAGTACCTTTGTCGAAGATCCAGAGGAACCTCCGGTTCCAGCTCCGGCCCAGCTGCTCGCGCAGCCAACAGAGGTGTCTCCGTCGAAGAAAGGCAGCATTGTTGGAGGCGTTCACATTCCGGTGTTGCCACTGTCTTCATCCGGAATCATGCCTGTCGTCACCGAAGGGCAGATCGCGCTGCCACCGAATGCTTTACCGCCATCACCGCCATCCACACCTTCGTCACCCTACTCCTCGCCTCCTTCCTCGCCAACGACGCCGCCACCTGCTACTCCGATTGCAGTCGAATCGCCCAAGCCTCCTCCGGCTGCAGCCGCGGCAACACCACGCTCAGCAAAGAGAGGTAGCATGCGATGGCTCGGTTCAATCCTCTCCCCACGACTGCTTGGGTCGTCGAGTGACACATTAGTCCCAACTCCCAAGTCAGCCACGTCGTCCGGCCTCTCTGGCACAGTAACGCCGGTCAGCACAGACAGTGACACGAAGCAGAAGGAGCAGCCCGAGAAGGCCAGTAAGAAGCACAGTAGCACATCTAAATCGACTCGGAAGGACCCCATGAACGATTCATCTGAGAGTACAAGCCAGATCAGCTCAAAGCCAAAGAAGAAGAAAGCGAAGAAGGAGGAGAAGGAGAAGAAAAAGAAAAAGAAGAAAGAGAAGGGAAAGGATAAGGAAGAACAGAAGGAGAAGAAGGACGATGAGGTAACGGAGAAGCCTAAGAGTACCAAGAAGCACAAGAAGGAGAAAGAGAATCACAAGAAGGAAAAGAAGGCCAGGAGAAAGACGAGAAGCCGTACGCTGAGCGCAGATAGCGAAGCAGCTATCGGACTGAAGAAGGGCGATCACACAATCGACATCATCGAAAACAAGATCAAGGAGAAACCGCACAAGAGGAAGAAGTCGCGTGGGATGTCACTGACAGCAGGCCAGTCTTCAGCAGAGTACCGAACTGCCACAGGAAAGGCAAGTGAGGAGTAAGCTCTTCACCTATTGCATATGTTGTACACGTACCGAACAATCACTTCATCTTGACTTGTGTCCGCGAGGCTGGAAGGTTGTTGCTGCATCACCCCATATAGCGTGAGTGTTAACGTCAACATCCATAAGAAGGGTGCGACTGGCCGTAACGCGAAAATCGAGGCTAACCAAGCCCTGCTATATTTACACGCTGATCATTATGGCTCAGCTGGTGGCGTCAGCATCAAGTTCGTCATCCGCCTCACTAGCGGGTCGCTTAACTGGAGTAGCTTGCTTTCGTCGTGCTCGGCTCTCGTCTGTTTCATTGTCCGTAGCAATGCCATCTTCTTCTTCTTCTTCCTGAACCATTTCATCTGTTCGCACAATTACGTTCTTTTGCAGGCGATCGGGATTGGAATCACTGCCATTTTCACACAAGCACATCCAGTCGGCTAAGCTAAGTGCATACGTGGTGAGCGCAGGGGTAGATCGGTACCTCTCGCTGCCGGTGCATGTATCAGTGCTGTTTTCGTCATCTGCATCGTCACCTGATGCCGTGTCAGCTAATTACCATGAGAGGTATGATCCGTCTTGAGAGTCGTACCAGGCGATACAGGCTTGCTCTTACGGGGCTTCGTGTTCGGATAAGTGACTATACCAAACACCTTTTGGAAGGGAAGCAGGTTGCCTTCGGGATTATGTTTGTTCCGTGCGTTGTGATCATCTAGTTCCGAATACGTGAGCAAAACATCGGCCTAGGTAGAGTGGCATGACAGTACCATAAATAGCAAATACAATATGCTTGTAGCATCCGTTAAACTCCTGTTCGATCACTTCTTTGAACAACTGGGCAATGTGACCCGGAGGATTACCTATAATTCCAGTACTGGTTAGATTCATTCCACGTAACGTAGAGCTCGGGTACATACCAAAAGCACCACAACCAAAGGCGCTGAGGACAAGGCTGTCGTGGCCATTTTCAAGGCCAATAGCAAGAATGGTACGGATCTTCCGTTTGGTTTTGTCGGCAAACTTGGGCGCAAGCAACAGCCGAGTGAACTCTCTTTTCTTGCTATCGCTGGATCCTCGCGTATCTCGTCTGCCCTTCTTTGTTAACACCTGCGTCATCATCATGAATTTTAATTCCGATCAGATGCCACCCTGCCTGTAACGGCACAGGGTACCTTCTTCGTTTCGGCTATAAGTTGCGGACGTGCGTAGGCAGCTACAGCAATAAAATCCAACGCTATTGGAGTCTTCATGAAGGGGTAACCTTTGTCCTCGGATTCTCGAAATACAGTAACCTGAAGGTAGTCACCATGAGCACATGCGTTCAATGCACGGAGAAGCAAGGGTGCGCACCTGAGGAGAATAGACTCCACCAAATTCCGGAAGCGGGTACTTCCACTTGCGTTTCTTATCGATCTTCTGGGGATCCTCAAGAAACTGGAAGTAATTGCTCCTGCGAAAGAGGTTCTCTACACACAAAGTAGTTTAGTCTCACCAGAGCCATGTTGAAAAGAAGCAAAACTGATAGTAACTCACCTTCCTGTGCTCCGGAGCCATTCTTGTACCCACCACCGGGTCGCTTGTGCGAGGCCATATTCAGTACAGCTGGATTCAAACCTGCACTCACGCCAATGGATTGCTACATGAGATACTGTTTGTAGGCCCTGGGTATATTCGGGCTCAGGATCATCACACCTTTCTTGAGTTTGAGATCCAACGCTGCTTCGAGGCAGTCCTTTTCGATCACTTCGACGAACGTTTCGCCATAGGGTTTAGGAAAGTTGAAGTCGTACTGAGTCTTGTGATCATACATGACACAGCTCCGCACCTACACCGCATGTCCAGTCATGTCGCCGCAATCAGAAAAAAAGGACCCTCATGAATGCAGAAAAGCACGCTGCCAACCTGCTTGGCGAGCTCCTCTTTGGTCGTGATCTTGACCTTCTCGCCTTCAGGCAGGATGAACGAGTTCTTCTGGCAGGCAGTTATCGTTCCCTCCTGCACCACCATCCTGTTCGGTACAACACACCAGTTAGCACAGTACGGCATTAGTCGGGTTTATATTTCCCAAAATATCCTAAATATTCTCCTAACTTAAATATTATTTATTTTACATTTCTTTATGATTATTTTTTTTGGAAAACGGAATTATTATTTCTCATTTATTTTTTATTTATTTATTTTCAGAAAGAGACGTTACCGCATGGCGCGCAGGGCTTCCTTGTCGTGGGCGGCAGCGTAAATGCCGAACCATTTCCGCCAAAGGGCGGCATCGAAGGGCTTGTTGAGAATTTTATTGACTTGCTTCCCGTCCATGATGTTCTTGTAGTACTGATCGTCCTTCGACGTAGCGGTGGCTGCCGAGGATGATGCCGAAGCCGAAGAAGTCGATGTGGAAGATGAAGAGGTCTCCTTGGCTGGATGAGCAGGTGATTGATGTGACATTGAAGGAGGCGATGATGAAGATGATGATGCCCCACCATTCGAGGTCGTAGAGGCCAGGCTGGACTCCATCGTCCGCACCGGTCCTCCGCTGTCTTCCATTACCTCAGGTGGATTTTTTCGCGATTTGGAATTTTTCTTTTTTCGAAAGAATTTCAAAAAACTAAAAGCAATATGATTGGAATTTTTGGAATGAACTCCACAGCTGAAAAGCAGGATTTATCCGGACGACCCTTCGGCGACTTACAGGAGGGGCAAAGTCCCAGGAGAAGAGCAAGAGCGCAAGTCTTCTTGCCACCCTCATCATGTATTTGTTACGAATATCAACCACAATAGTTGAGACCTCATTTATCGGCTCAAATATGTTGTAGCTTCGCAACAGGGCAGAGGAATTCATTAGAAGGTAGGTTCTGTGGCGAAGTTGTTAGTGACTTCTACAGAATTAACACCTTTGCTGGCGATACCAGTACCTTCGTCTTCATCGTCGTCATCATCTTTCTCTTCCTCATCACTTTCGTATCGCTTATTATAATCGTTGTCGTCATCGTCGTCTTCATCGTCCAGGAGAGCACTTCTACCACGGTCATCCAGCTCGTTATCATCTCCCTGTAGGATTACACGTGAGTTTAATGAATAACAACACAGTCCTTGGTCAGTGCACATCGTACCACGAGCTCCTCTTCGATCATAGCCAGGCGATCCATGCGATCGACAGGTTGTGGTGGCAACTTGCCATTATCCTCGGTTTTTGTGGTCCGCTCAGTGGTGCCCTTTGCAGGTTCTTTTGAAGCCTTGTCGTTGGCTCCAAGCAGAGGGGTAGTTGTATTAAGCACTCCCAAAGCACCGGACAACTTGGTAGTGGTATGAGCGGCGGACGCTGCTAATGTAAGGTTAATGAAGTTCGTAGGAGGTTGATGAATGGCTGTAAGTCTGGGCACCGTACCCGCAGTTACAGGCTTGGCCTTAGGCTGTTTATCTTTCCATGCAACAATGGCATCAATAACTCCTTGCTTGGTTCGGGAAGTAACAGTAATCCCTAAGATGGAAACGAGGTTAAGTTGCGAGCACATTCAAGCGGGAGATGCGACGTATACCCTTTTCTCGACAGAAATTGCGAAGATCACTCATTTTGTGTTTCGTTAAATTAGAGAAATCCAGTTCGGTGGAACCGTTCTCTTCAGGTTTTTTGGTTGTTTCCTTCCCTCTCGGAGTGTCCGCTTTCTCCTTCCCTTTTCTCTGTTTCTTCGTTGCCTTATCTTGTACTGAATCACAGAGTGGCATTCAGAATTGAGCAATTCTCCATGATCAGCAAAACACTTACCCTTGTCCTCATCAGAACGTTTTCGCTTGGTGGTAGCAGCTGGTTCCGTAGTGGATCGAAAAGGTATTTCATCCATGAGTTCTGGTATGTTCGGAAGAATTGGCAGTGTATCAACGCCATTGATGAGCGATTCTGGAGGTACGGAGATAAGAATTAATGAGCCTAAGACTGAGGTTAACATTAACGCAGAAAAGACAATACCAAAACTCTCCAAGAGCATGCCTTCTGTCATGGCACTCTCATCGCTATCGGTCACTGGCAGTGGTGGTGCTCGGATCTCGTGAGGTAGATATCGGCTGCGTGTGTGTACAAATGTTTCGAGATAGGCTTGTTCATCCTGATCTCGTCGCAGTATGTCCGAGAATCGTTCCACATCTGCACGTCATCACGAGCCGAAACAATAGTAGTGTGAATTGAAACAGCACTGCATCGGACACTGCGTAGTCTCTCTACACTCCGAAATGCAGCAGCGGAGCTTGCGGCACTTCGAGGAAGGATCCTCCACACAACCAGTCAAGAGAGGAGAACAGTGAAGTGACACGTACCTTGATCTTTCTCCGGAGGTGTGAGGTAGTAAGGGAATTTGCTGCGATCAGCCCTGCTCAGCTTCAGCTGGAGTTGTCGCTTGATGACCTCCGCATCGTCTCGAGTAATCGGTGGCATGCGGAGGCACGGAAAGTCACCCGGTTCTTCCACAACGAATTTCTGGTCGCCAACAATTTTGATAATTTGATCAATTAATTATTCAATCTTTCACAGATTACGAATGAATTAATTTCTGTTTGTTGAAGAATAAAATTGTAAAAATAATTCATGGTTTGTGTGCTTTTTATGTTTGTTAAACTCGAACGATTGCGCAGATTTAGACAAAATGCTGGCGGAGTAAAGATCTTGTGCGAATGTCGACGTACGGGAAAGAGAGCAGGGGGTGCTTTTGGTGCCTTGGTGGTCTCTTGTGTGTTGGCATGGGCACCAAACCCTGCGTGTGCCGCCATGGCCGTGTGCTTATGGTGTGGTGGCCTCGCGCAGTACGTGTGGCCTGTGTGTTTACGCCACTCTCAATTTATCTTCTCTTTTCTCTCATGGAGGAGCGCTATAAAATTTGAACTATGTTCGCTGTTTTCCTTCGCTCGGCATTCGCATATTTTTTGAAGCTGGGAGGCAGGGAAATCATTGTTGGAAAAAACTCAGAACAAAACCTTGTTTTGAAAGTGTTTCGAAACGTTGAAACCGGTCCTGATTTCGGCTGCGAAAACTAAAATCTGAAAATGGAGGGAGCACCGAAGGTGGGTCAGAAACGTAAGGGCCACGGCCACCGCCTACGAGCCCACTCCAATCCACTCTCGGATCATGACATCTTCTAGTACCAGCCTCCTGTTGACCAATGGCCAGGCCAATTCATGAAATCGGAATTCTAATTATTTTGAAGTTATTTTGAAGTTATTTTCTAATTATTTTGAATCCAGCCCGGTCTCGCCTGCCGTGATGGACTGGACGCAACTTTATCCTCTCACTTCCGAGGAAATCGCCAACACGCGTGTCCGCATCGCGGACGTTGGCTGCGGATTTGGCGGCCTGACGGGTACCTGCCAATATAATTTTTTTTCTTTTCCTTTATGAGTATATCTAAAGGTGATATTTTTTATTTTTGAATATGATTTTTTAAAAGATTAATTTGCTAAATACTGAAAAAACGTGTGGTGCACGCAGTGAGCCTGTCATCAGTGTTCCCTGAGAGCCTGATATTGGGGATGGAGATCAGAGACCGTGTAGTGGATACAGTCCAGAAACGTATCACCAAACTCCAGAAGCAGAATCCAGGTGCGCTTGCCCGCATAGAAGTGTCATTCTCCATCTTGTCGCTTGTTGTGTGACTTACATGACACACTTGCATCCAGGCCAATACAAGAACATTGCCTGCGCTCGCGTCAATGCCATGAAGCACCTACCAAACTGGTTCGCCAAGGGTCAGGTATCAGACAAGAGAAGCCTTTCCCTTGTCTGATCATTTCTGTACTGAACCTACAATCCTTCATCTGCAGTTGGATAAGATATTCTTCCTCTTCCCTGATCCTCATTTCAAGAAGGCCAACCATCGAAGACGAATTATCTCTCCGACGCTGCTCGCTGAGTACGCCTACGTGCTGCGAGAAGGAGGGCTCATCTACACCAACACGGATGTGGAGGACCTTCACTTGTGGATGGTAGAACATCTGTCAGCTCATCCATTGTTTCAGAGAGTACCCGATGAGGAACTCGTACGTGCGCTCATTCTTGACCGGTACCTTATTTACTCATCGGTGCCTTTCCCTTTGTGCAGAAAGAAGATCCAGTCATGCCACTCATCATGGAGTCCTCCGAGGAGGGACAGAAGGTAACCAAGAACCAGGGCAAGAAGTTCCCCGCAGTATTCCGACGCATCTCTGCTTGAAGACCAAACAGTTGCCATTGTTCTACAACATGATCCTTAAAAATGCTTGAGATTCCAAACAGTCGCGAATTATTCAAATACCAAAATACCATAAATAACAGTTTAATTTTGCGGTAACCAGTACGACCACAGAGCAACACGACAGCTTGTTCGGTACGCAGCTTGTTTGCGGGAGCTGCTCATCCAAAACCAATCAGTTCCGGATTCCGTGTGTTGGTGTGTTCAATCCGTTAGCGGCAGGGGTGCAGATCTTTTTTATTTTTTCGATCATCTTCTGCACGAGTAATAGGGAGGATGGGAGATCAAGGCGGGAAGAGAGAAGAGGAGTTTGAACTGGCCCGCGGCAATTTTGAGCACGACTGCTCCTCGCTGGAGAAACTCATCAAATGCATCAACAAAATCGGTGACTCCGTCAAGGGTTCGTTCGATTTTCGTTTTCGCTCTTTTGATGAAACTTTCGCGTTTGTTTCTTTCAATATTATAAGCGCAATCTAAAGGCTATTTTGTGCTCTATTTCAATATTTTTAATAGAGTTTTTGTACATCGAATAGTTTTACAAAAATAACATATTTAATTTGAATTTGAAAATGAAATTGAAATTGTAATTAATGCCCTTTCCTCTTTTGCCGGCTTCGTCTTGTTCAGTGTCCATGTGGTCCATGATGGACTTGGCTGAAGTCATGAATGACTTTCTTGGTTCGGGACTCACGTTCGACCTCGAAAAGCCCATCAACGAGTACCTCGTACGTTGTCTTGGCTTTTACGCCGTCGTTGCAGTTCCTTACATGGCTTTGTTTAACTCCGCTCGGTGCACTAACGCGGGATCACGTTGCCACCGACACGTCGGCTTTTGCAGAAGGAGATATCCGAGCAGGTGAACAGTATGAAGGCGTTATACGAGCAGCAGCTGAAGGCCTTTAGGGTACAAACTAACTTGTGTAACGTGGTTGGTGTTGGCTTGCCAAGACAAAACCTTACTGAACCGGATGTGTAGGGAAGGATAGAGCAGCGGGACAAGATGTGTCAACAGAGTAAGACAGAAGAGGGAGCAACAGGAGCCAAGGTATGAAGAAATGTGGGAGACGTGCATCCGCTGCACAGGATGAACTGACCTCGGTACCAACAGACGCGAGCTGCGCTGGAAGAGTTCGATGCGCAGCTCAAGAACGATCTTCTCAGCTACCACTATTCGCGCCACAGACGCGTAACTCCGGAACTGCACAAGGTAGATCTGTTTCGTTCGATGCACAGGACATAGAATTATTGATGAATTACGTTGCCTCTTCAGTATGTACAAACTCAGATGAAGCTTTTCAATCGAATGAACGACAACTTGACCGGGATGGGTGAGTTTCTCGCCGCCAAGTGTCGAGGTGAAGCCGATCTTAACTGGTACCTTCTTCGTTGCTCTCCGTTGAATGTTGGTTCAGCTCTTCTCATATCTTGACAGGACCATAGGAAGAGATTCCCTTAAGAAGAGCTCCCGTAGAGAGAAAAACAGCCTCACTTCGTCGTCCTCTCATACAATACCCACAGCTGTCGCGACCCAAGTCACCACCCAACACCCGGGATCGCCAATGCCTCCGCCACGTAACCGACCTGGGGCGGTCTCTACTTCTGGCGCTTCACGTGACCCACCGCCCATTCCTCCGAAGAGTCGGGCAGCAACTACCGCTAGCCGAAGTCATATCGTTAGCCAGGCTAAGCACTCACTACCGCTGAATTCCTCGTCTGCCTCCGCGCCCTCGCTCAAGCTACACCGACGCTCTGTGTCTCAAGGTGACCTCAAGCTTGAAATGGAAGAGGAAAACGGTGAAGACGATAAGGAGAGATCGCACTCAGTAGACGAGAGTAAGGATATCATGGACCTTCGTAGTGCACTGATCGACTCCGGAGTCTCTTCGCTGGCCGGTACGATTCTTTGAAACAGTCTCACAACGGGACCTACCTTGACACGCTCTATTTTGCAGGTTCCGATAAAAAGGTTTCCATTCCGGCCCCATCCTACCCTCGCCCGCAGGGAATTGCTCCGCCTCCATCAAGGCCTCTTTCTGCTCAAGGTAGTTTTGTAGCTGAATAAGCTTCGCAGACGGATACTGACATTTATGTCATAGTTACGCAAGAACAGGTTGAAGCGGAGCGTTTGAAGGACCCTATGAAGTTTACGACAGGCCCCAACGGTGCTCGTCGGCGCCTACCGCTGCCTCCTGGTGGTGGTGGAGGATCGCTCCCCAATTCACCATCACTGTCTTCGGCGCTTATATCTAGTGTTGCCATCCCTTCGCTGTCAGGCACATCGACCACACAATCCGCCGAACACTCTCAAGGTAATGGCTCGCCGACGAGTATTCTGTCGCAATCACCACCGCCCGTTCCATCTTCACTGAACAAGCCCAAGAACACCGTAACTCGTGTCCTCGCAGCCGCAGACGATCCTCAATGGGTCAATCAGCCAAGGTTCGTCTGAACTTCCCCTGCGCCGAGAATCCAACATTAAACGTACGCTTTACGACTGCAGAAAGGCGAAAGGAACAACTGGCGTGACCCCTACAGTCGTGGCCGAGAGAAGGCAGTTTTGGCAGGGCATTGACGGCCAGGGTAACCCCACATAATGAACTTCAGGTCAAGCTCACTTTGCGCAGATACAAGGACGTCTTCAGTGAGCCTTTTGGCATGTTCCCATCCTACCTCCCATCCCTTGGGTGTGGATAAAGTGTATTTAATGAATAACATGTTGTCTTCCCGTAAATGTCAAGTTTACCCTTATGCGCTCCTGCCTCCCTCACGATCATCCAGCCTTGCTGGCCCCATGCTAATGGTCTATGATTGCGAAAACTTCGATCGTCCCATGCCTCGGTGGTCGACTTTATTGCCATGAACCAATCAAGCAATGGTGGTGATCACACCATCGTACGGAATCGCTCCTGTCCGGTTCACGCAGCCGCGAGGACAGGAATCACACACCCCAAAGAATTCATCAGTCCAACGAATCAATCGCCAAATCGAAATCTGCGCAGCACTGCCGCCTTCCTGTTTTGGTCAAAGGATGTGCTGTTTTGGTAAAGCACAGTCCAGACCAATCCCAAGTTCTCCCGAACGCAGGTCACTTTCCTTTTTTGCATGTCCACTAGACCTAGCGCCGTCCCTTGTTCCTCCTTTTAAGCCTTCACTCTTCTGTCCTTCTTCTTCTTCATCACCACCCACACCAAACCTATATACTACAAGCAAGTACCCTCCTGGCTGTGGAGATTTGCACATTCACTCTCGCTTTAAATGGACATTTATGATGAGGAATCTATGTGCCCTATGCATAGCTGGTCGAGGCCTTATCCCAGTCTGTGGCAGAGGGCCATACGCTGGGCTTTCAACCCCGTGTTCCCGCTGCTGCTACTGCTGCTACTACTGCTAGTCCTCCTCCTCCGCCTATGCTATGGAATCTTCAAGCGTGCTCATCAGCGCTGGTCCTTCAAGGACAACAGCAGCATGCGCCAACGTTTGCCAAGCTCTGGTTCTGACGTGGCCACAATGACGGTCAAGAGGAGCATTGACTCAGGCCACCAAGCCCAAGAAGATCATCGCCAAGTCGAAGTCCCCCAGCAGTACCAGACCACTTGGAGGAAGAATGAAGCCATGAAAGGCGCAACAACGAAGAATGCCAAGGCAGACAAAGACGGCAACTGGCCCAAAAGAGCTAGGAAGCCCGAGATCTTCTTCTGTACGCCTCCCTTTACTGTCTTCACCACCACCCTCTATGCGCGTATGCTATGACTGACGATGATGTATGCTACGCCTGTACTCCTCAGTCATGGCCGAGCGCAAGAAGCTGAGTATGGAGGATCCCGACTTCAAGGGCGCAGCGGTGATGAAGGAGATCGCGGCCAGGTGGGTGGCACTGTCGGAAAGGGAAAAGATGCGCTACATCGAGCAGGCCGAACAGGACAGGGCTCGGTACGACTAGTCCGACCAGAAGTGGCACGTCGCTGCTGATAGTACCCTCACTTCCATTCGTCACCCGGTGAAAGCGTGCACCTGCTTTTACCCTCGCGTAGTACCTACGTTCTTCCCTCCGAGTCTTGGTGTACACCCCTCGCTTCACTCCCGCATGAGAGAACGCTCACGAGCAGACACGTATGCTCAGAAAAAGTGGTCAGCAACACCGCTTCACAAGTAATACTGGATGTGTTTCACATTAGGCTATTCACAACACGAGAATCGCGGGGCGACTCATCGTGGACACGAAAGAGAGGGAGGAGGTGGAGAGAGCACACTCTCACACTCTCTCGCACACGCTCTTGACTCTCCCGTTCGGATCGAAGGATGAATCACGCACGAGTCGTCTACTGGCGAGCGGCGTGCTGCTTGACGGAGCCGCGACGTCGGGCTTGATTGCGGAGCGAATCGTACACGTGGCGCTTGTCAAGGAGAATGGTCGCGCCGCCTCCGCAGTGTTCGTTATTCTGGAGCGCCACCGGCACGAGCCATCGGGGCACGCCCTGGGCCCTTCGCTCGGCTTCCGTGGCGAAGAGCAGGTCGGCGTGCTTGCGGTACTCCTCGTTGGGTTCGCTGAACTCAAGGCGGATGAAGTCCTTGGTCAGCTCCACATGACGCAGGGCCGATCGCTCGTTCGAGTTGAAGAAGATGTTACGGTGGAGGTCCGGCGTCACTGGCGCCAAGTGCACCTTCCCGTCGTCCTTCTTTGGTGACCCGCGGCTGCCGCGCTGGGCGGACGAGTCAGAGTCGTGCGTGATCAGCTTTTCCCGCAGAAAGCCGAGTGTGTTCGTGTTGACAGCCGAAAGGAATGTCGAGAACCGCGCAGTGCTGTGCTGTTGCTGCTGCAGACTGAAGCTGCAGGCAGCAGCCGAGCGGGAGCGGGCAAGCGAGAATGTCGTAGCGCGTCGCATGTTGGTGTGTAGTGTATTCAAGTTTGTGGCAAAAGTGTTGAATGAAAAGGCCTTGGCCGTAGTAGGAGTTAAAACGTGGGGTAGTGAGATATCGCAGAATGCGGGTGATACAGAGGAACCGAACAACGGGGTAGCGAGTCGCAAGTGGAGGAGACTTGAGGTGTGGTCGCTTATCTGGTTTCCTTCGTCTGCGGACCGAGGTGTGCGCTAGGCAGTGAGGGCGGGTGAAGGAAGCGTTCTGGGCTTTGGGGATCGGTTGCAAGAAAGTAAAGAAGCCTGATGATGACCAATTTATACCTTGTGGAGCACCACGGAGTGAGACACAAAGACGGCGTCGTCACTCATCACCCTGGGAAGAAACAGGTGTCAGCTCTCCTCTCTGGATCCTCCGTTTCAAGCAAGGAACGCTTTCTTGACTCCGATCCCAACCGTTAGGCTGCTTCAAACCTGGATTCTGTGGATGTGACGCCAGTTGGGCACCGCAATTGAATAGCTTGTTTCTTTTCCCAGAGATCTGGATGCGCCTGACGGAACCAAGCGTAACGGCAGGTGAGAGTTTGTTCCTGTTGGCTGAGAACCATCCAACAAGATTTTACCACTGCGCAGGCAACACAGCGCACGGTGTGTAGAAGAGGGACTCTAGAATTGCGTGGGACACAAGAGAATTTGAAGAATGAATAGACACCCAATCGCAGTCCCTACAGCTCTTCTCATGACATTCTGGCCTACCATAGGCATGACATAGGCTGCCCAAGAAGGGCCTGAAAACACTGTCTTTCGTCAGGCAGTACGTGGTTTGATAGGCGCGCTTCGAAATTGTGGCCGGCTTGTGGACCAGTCACTCCTGGGTGCGATAATGCGGAGTGGTTGCACAGACATCTGAAATTTCGAGCTAACTGCCAACCCCGTGAACTCCATCGCACTTAGCAAAGTTGTGTGTGCTACACCTTTGTGTTGTCGCCTCCGTCCTTCCCTCCATCTCTCCCCCCTTCACTCCAAGAGGAGAAGGAGCCCTCTAGCACCAGAAAGAAAGAAAGCGAAGGAGACCTCCCTCCCTTCGTTCTTCTTGAAGCGGACGAGAAAAGGAAAAGCTGAGAGAAAAGATCCCTTTACACTCGAGGGCTGAAGAAAATCGGACACCTTTCATTCTTCCTTTGGGGCGTGTCATAGATAAAAGAAAACAAAAAAAAAGTTCTTGAGCGACCCTTCCCAGACCAGAGGGACGAGGCCAGGTCGAACTCGAAAACAATTGGCGTCATTCTCGAGGCGCGGGAGTGGTCTTCATCAATCTCTCCCTCTTCATCGAGAACGAAGCCATTTTGTAATTAAATAATTGGAAAGGAAGAGGTATCAATCAATTATTTTATAATTTGAATATTATAATTAATTATAATAAGAATTAGAAAGAGCTCGATATGGAGACGAAGCGATGGAAAATCGTATGCATAGGGGACCAGCGCACATCGGCCAAATCTGAGGTCCTACGCCGGCTCCTGCGCACCAATTCTGGCATTAAGCACAAGCTCTTCACGGCTGCCTCACAGGTGCCCTCGCCAGCCTCGGTGGCCGGCACATTGGCGGCCGGCGCGGCGGTCTCAAGCACATTGGCGGCGGTCCCGTCCCCCATCTCGATGCCGCTGACAAGTAGCGGCGGCGATGGCCTGACGGCCATCGGGACGGCCCAGCCATCGAGCATCACCCTCACCACAGATGGTCACAAGAACGTCGTCTTCGAAGGCGAAGTGGCGGCGGCTGAGGGCAGCACCCGGCCGGTGAGCGTCGCTGTGGAGATTGTCGATGCGGCGCCTGAGGAGAGTAATCGCATCTTCGCCTACGCGCGGACGGACCTCTTCCTCATTTTCTTCTCCCTCGAGGACCATGAGGCCCAGAAGCACCTCCTTACCCGGGTACTTGGCCTCCTATCCTTTCCCATCCCCATCCTCTACGTTTTTTCCTCAAATCCCTCTACACGATTTTATTATCTAACAAAAATTATTGTATTATTATTTAAATATATTATCCTAAAAGCAAATCGTTTTTATTCAGAGGTATTTATTTCAAAAAAAAGAAAAGAAATATAATGGAATACTAGAAAATAAAAATGTGAAAATAATATAGAAAAAAAACGAATGACACTGACCTGCGTCGCGTATGCAGTGGATTCCGGAGATCTCGCAGCATTGCCCAGGCACGCCCTACGGCATCGTGTGCACAGGGACCGTGCTACGCACGCCTCGTACCAACTATATGACGCAAGTGCAGGCAAGGCTCCTCTCTCAGATCACGTAGGGAGTCTATTGCTGATCTTCACGTTCGATTGTGCAGGGCAAGGAGTTGGCCAAGAAGCTCAGGAGTCATCGGTACTGGGAACTCGGTTTTGGCGCTGCTCCTCGACGACGGGGAGGAACCGTCTCGGTGCAGACACAGCAGGCGCCTCAGCAGGATGGTGAAGATCCAGCAACGACTCCCGAAGAAACAAAGGATGACAAGATCCTCGACGAGGAGATTCGGCTGCTGTTCTCTGAAGCTACCGCCTCGATAGCTTTCCCGTCGTCCAAGGAGTTTAAGGACCTCAACAAACGAAAGAAGATGCTGGATAAGGTGCAGAACGAGGTCTCTACGGCGGTGAGTGAAGGCAAGACGGAGATCGTGTTCCGTAAGCGTACACTCGATAATACGCATATCCCCAAGAATATGGGCAAGTACATGAAAGAAGTCAAGAAGCTTGTACTCAGTGACAACAAGCTCTTCTTCTTCCCGATGGCAATCCTCGACATGGTCAACCTGCACACTCTGGAACTCAAGAACAACCAGCTATACTACTTGCCTAAGGAAATCACTCGCCTATCCAACCTCAAGAAGCTTGACGTTGAGAACAATCAGCTCACATCTTTACCAGGTACTTCCAATTCGTGAGGATACCAAAGTTTAGTCTTCTAATGCTCGTCTTCTAATTGCTCAAAGGCGAGATGGGCAGTATGACACAACTCGAAGAGCTGAAGCTGAAAGGCAACTTCCTAGATGGTTTTCTTCCACCGGAAGCCTTGGCAAACCAGACAAGAGGCATCTTGGCTTACCTGAGGTACAGTTTCCGTTGGCACACGACTCGTTTTGTCGTCCAAATTTAACTCACTTTTTAAAATGAAGGGATTTGCATAAGGGTGCCGAGCGGTGCTACCGAATGAAGCTGATGTTTGTAGGCAAGGAAGCTGCTGGCAAGTCCTCACTATCATACTATCTCATGAATAATAAGAGGATCGAAAAGGCTCCGCTCTCGACCGATGGCATTGACATTCACAACTGGGACATTCCAGTAAGCGATTTTTCCACTGAGTTTGCGGGTGCGTTTGGCCCTTTGCTGGTTACACAACAGGGCAGCCACTAAGCTCAGTTATCGACCTTATACAGATATTGCTGACAAGTTGATGAAAGACAACTGGGGCAACAAGCCGGTATCCTTCTCGGTGTGGGATTTCGCGGGCCAGGAGGTTTACTACAGCACGCATCAGTTCTATCTCTCTCGGCGGTCAATCTATCTCTGCGTATTTGATTTGACAGACCCCGACGTTCTTTCTGGTAAACCTTTCATCCTCACATCAATGCCATAATCTAGAATACTAATATGAGCGGAATAACAGGCAACTTCAGTCGAGTTTCGTACTGGCTGCAAAGCATTAACGCTAAGGCCAAGGGCGCACCGATCATATGCGTCGGCACCAAGCAAGATCTCTGTGCGATATCGCAGATAAATGAGATCTTCCTCAAGATGCAGGATCAGTTCTCCAGCTTCGGTGTCAAGGAGTTCATGCCGGTCAGCTGCATCTCTGGCAAGGGCATAAAAGAGCT
>CDEZ01021267.1:0-14698 GCA_000826365.1 Acanthamoeba royreba | reverse complement strand
CACACACACACACACACACACACACACACACACAGTGATTCTTATATTAATAATTGTTACAATAATTAATTAATGACACTCCTAGGGACAAACTGGCGTCGGGTAATTATCTATCTATCGCCAACGTGCTCATGCAGCTGCGTAAAGTATGCAACCATCCTGCTCTCTTCGAAGAGAGGCCGGTTGTTTCATCATTTAATATGGGCCAAGGCATTGCTATGCACGTGCCCTCGGCTGTAGTCAATATGTTGGCCTACGTAAGTCAACATTAAGCTTATCGCGCGATGGATTCGACCTTTACTAACTATTCAACGTGGTCTTGGGTATTTTGGTGCCAGGATGCCACGAACGAGGTGAACCTGGGATTCCTCAATTTGCGGTTCATAGACAATGAGTCGATGACATCATGGGAGTTTGACCGTGTTGGTGAGCTACACACCACGAGAGAGCAAATACTGGGCACGCCCCTAGCAACCTCCGTTTCGTCGGCTGTGCGCAGCTGTTCACCGTTACAACTTGCTCGGTATGAGAGGGATGAGAGCCAACGAGTGGCCCACCTAATCTACTCCAATGAGTGGCGATGCGCGCAGCGCCCCATTTATGGCATAGATCTCCGTCAATGCCTCACCTTCTCCACGGCTTCTCTACTTTTTCCTCTGCACGCGCCGCTCGCAGAGGCTGTGAACTTCCTTTCTGCATATCCTCTTCTCGGCCGTCATTGGCGCCTTGCCGCACCAAGGGGAATCCGGCCACTTGTTCTTTCCTATGACCAACGCGCCCAAGCCCTGCGCGACATTTTGACACGCTTTACCTGCGTCATCACTCCTGCACATGCGCCGCCGCCTGTTCTTCATTGTTCACATCCTCACCCCTCGGAGGTCGAAGCCATGACACGCGCTGCCTACCTTCTCACCCAGGTGCTAATTCCCAATGATTTCATTGACCTTGGTCGCTGGCTTGACGCGAACAATTCGATCCTTTGCTACGTACGTGTGCGTGCTTGTGTTTGGGGGGGGGGCATTACAGGAATTGTCTCCGCGTGCGGAACTACTGCGAGTAACGACTGTGCGACAGCAAATCCTTTTTCCTGACCGGCGTACGTTTAGCTGACTGCTTATCAATGTACACCTTCAATCTGATGATTTCCCCTGCAGGTTTATTACAGTATGACTGCGGTAAGTTGCAAGAACTTGACCGCCTACTGCGAAAGCTCAAAAAAGGGGGGCATAAGTGTTTGATCTTTACCCAGATGTCCAGGTGCGTTTGTTTGAAGCATGAAAACCCAGCGCAACTGTGCCTAATGCCAGTTAATACTTTGACAAAGGATGCTGGATGTGCTGGAGGCCTTTCTTAACATTCATGGCCATACATACCTACGACTTGATGGCGGCACTCGCGTCGAAGAACGACAGCACCTTATGGAGCGCTTTAACGCAGATCCGCGCATTTTTCTCTTCATTCTGTCCACTCGCGCAGGCGGTCTTGGTGTCAATCTCGTTGGCGCCGACACGGTAATATTCTATGATAGTGATTGGAACCCCGCTATGGACCAACAGGCCCAGGACCGCTGTCATCGTATAGGCCAAACCCGCGGTAGATTCTCTCTTTCTTTAAGCTTGTTCTCCTGACTGGTGAGCTGATCAATTAATGCTTGGATAAAGAGGTGCATATCTATCGTCTGGTTACGCAGCACACCGTGGAGGAGAACATACTCCGCAAAGCGAATCAAAAGCGCCATCTAGAACAGTTGGTGCTCACCGAGGGTCAGTTCACGACGGATTTCTTTCAGAAAGTATCAATTTCGGATCTGTTACGGGTACATACTTCACAGAGCCAAGCCTTTCCCTCCCATTATTTGGCTCCTGTCCTAATCGCTGCTTCAGACCGATAGTTCAGAAGAACTACCGCTCAGTGGCAAAGAATGGGAGCAAGCCATTACTTCAGTCGAGGACGAGTCGGATGTGCATGCCATGGAAAGGCTCAACAAAGAGATATCAGAGGAGATGCAAGAGTTTACAGAGGATATACCGGTACGTACTCGTTAGCTCGCACCCTCGACCCACTAACAGATAATTTTAAAACTCTTTATGAAAGGCTCGGGTGGTTCATACAACCTCCCAGGTTTCTGATGAAGACGAAGCATTTTTATCCGTGCTTTCTCCCATTCAGCGGTAAGTCCACTCTCGTTCTTCTCGATGGCCCTGTCACTCATGTATCGATCGCAGGTATGCCTTCAAATTTTTAGACGAGGTTAACCCGGTTGTTGATGCCCAAGTAATGGAGGCAATGCATGAAGAAGTTGAGCAAGAGGAACGACGATGGAAGCAGGATGTGCTCCAGCAGATCCAAAAGGAAGAACTCTTGCTCCAAGCCTCTTCCCCTGCCGCAACCGCTCCTTCAGAAGACGAACTCCTTTTTTATGAGGTAGTCACATGAGGTATTCATTGTGTGCGTGTCGTCACCGCTGCCGCCTGTTAGTTGTGCGCACCATCGCCGCCGCGCCGTACCGCCATTTCGGTTGACTTGATTGTTAACGTCGTTTGCCATTAGCTGTCCATCGTTGTACATGGATTAACCCGCTGACCGTGATGCGTGTGATGTAGGTCGTCGGAAGTATCAAGGATTGGCGAGAAACGGCTCTTTGCGGAACGCTGGTGTACGGTGTGTGGCACCCCGAGCAGGACGAGATCTACATCCCCTCATACGACCGTGATCTTTTCCCCGATCTCTATCCTTTCCCCGACATTCCCTCTTCCCTCCACCACTACTACTACTCGTCGCCCCTTGCCATTGCCCCTACGGTCGAGCCGATACCGTCTGTCACCGTCCTCCCTGCGTCGCCCGCTGGTCTAGGTGCTGTGCCTACCGCTTCAATTCATCCCGTTAATTCTCCCAAGCCCCCTACTCGCAAGCAAAACGCAAAGGACAGACTGCCCGGCTCCACCAGTAGTCAAGGTGTTAAGAAGCACAAGAAGAAGATCTCCTTCCGCCATGCACCTTCGGGTGTAGAGCCTCTTCTACCTGAACTGCCGGTAAATTTACCCCCGATCTTAGTATTGAATTGGAACCCTTCACCCATTCGTCCTACCGCCACCCCAGCAGGACACCGAACCTGTTGAGGCGCCTTCCGCCAAACGACCCAAAAAGACGAGTGACGAAATGAAGAAGAGGAGAGCGCCTCCCGCTAAGGCTGCAGCCCAAAATCCTTCCCCTCCGTCATCTCCTGTTCTCGCTGATTCCGCTGCGGACAAACAAACCTCAGCTGTTAAGAAGAAAAAGCGGGCACGTAACAAGGACGACAAGCCCCAGGCGCCACTTCCTGTATCCACCGCAGCTGCGAAACCAAAGAGCACGAAGAAGCCTTCCAAGCCCTCCACTCCCTCCCGCAAAGGTAGGCTTGCCCAACCCAAGGGGTCAACTGGGACATTAGATTTCATGCTCATGCTCATGCTTCGCGCCAGCACCAGCACCAGCTAAAAAGGCAGAAAAAGAAGCTGAGCCTATCCCGGCTATGATACAAATGGCCTGGAGTTCGGATGAGGAGCGTGTGCTGGACAGAGCAGTGCGGCTTTATGGTCCTTCACCGAACTGGGACTTAGTGGCTGATATTGTTAACTCCTCGCCTACCACCCGCTATCACTACCGTTCTCGCCAGCAATGTCTCCAACACTGGGCCATGCTTAGTGCCTCCGCCAGCGTATGTTTGAGCGTCATCCTTCGTTGGTCGCAGCGTTACACTGACCTCTGTGCTCACAGGCCCTTCCGCCCGTTCCCGTTAAGACCAGTGGTGCCGGGGGTAGCGGCGGTGGCGCAAAGCCCAGCGAAGGAACGCGTTACTCTTTTGCGATACTACAACTGCTGCAGCGTAGCCCTCACGCGAAAAAGAAAGGGGCCAAGTCTTTGGACGAGGAAGCTTCGGAATCGGTGGTTTCCCTCACCCCCTCTGCGTCAGCAACCGCTACTATTGGACCACCCCACGCTTCCCACCTTCAAGCTGCCATTGCTGTTGGCGCTCTGCCTTCAAAACCGGCCCGCACGCCAGCACAAATTCTCGCTCTTCGTGCGGCTAAGCCTGCTCCCGTTCCCGCTCCGACTCGGCCACTCACTTCGGCCTCTCCCGTACGTTTCCAACATTGATCATCATGTTCCTATCAGCGAGTCCTGGAGTGATGTTTCTTTGGTCCGATTTTACAGAAGATCGCGCATAGGGTGCAGTTGGACAGCAAACTCGGACCCATGTTTAAGCCCCTTACGGAGGCTCTGACGGGCTCTGCGCCAACTGCAGTTGGTCCAACAGCCGGCCATCTTGCCTTGCCCCGCGTCATCAAGCCCTTTATTCCAACACCAGCTTCTTCTTCGTTTACGGTCGCGGGTACTTCTTCTATTTCTTCTGCTGGCCTTCGTGGCCCTCCTCCTGCGCCAACCGCAAGCCAAGTATCCCCTCGATCAGCTTTGGCTCAGCCCATTACCCTGCATCCTAACCTCCCTAAATCTACGGGGAGTGGAGCTCCCTCTATCCCACCAGCAGCCTACCCCCTCCCTAACCCTGCAACCTCCGTTTCTGGTCCTGCGAGTCATCCTCCTCTTGGCCATCGCGCCGCTTCTCCCTCCCCTTCGCCAGGGCTTATTCGCTCGTTGGGCCCGCCCACCACACCCATCCCTGGTCACGCCGCTTCTGCTCTCCCCACAAGCTCCTCAGGCAAACCACACTCCCGACCGCCTCCGGCCCCCGCACCACGATCTAACCAACCCTTGCCCTCGTCCCACCCTCTCTCCCGCGCACCAGCGGCTTCGCGCTCCTTTGCCACTGCCTCTCCCTCGTCCGGACGACTTTCACTGCCTCATGGCGGTTGGCCTCCCCTTACCCACGTGCCTCCCACCACCACAGCAAATCCTCCTCATCCTGCTCCGTCGGCTCTTCCTCCCACCGGCCACCATCTGGCCCTGAGCGCCACAGCCGTACACCCGCCCCTCCCCACACCAGCTCCGCACTCCACTACCCCAGCAAACAGCGACGCGCGTACTGCGCCCTGAGCTGGTTGTCATATATTTGCACATAGAAAACCTTCAGAGTGGATTCTCGCTTTGTCGTGTCCTTCCTCTCTTCGCTAAAAGCTGGGCCGCGATATCGGAGGATCCTCCAATCGGGGAGCGGGTTGCGGTATCAGTGGATTTTCTCGGATAGGCGGTCATTTGTGGAAAGGGGAAGAGAAAAAGGAACTTTCCGACTCCGAACCCATCACCATCACAGATAGCGGAGTCGACCAAACCCCGGGGGGCTGTTGTTGTGTAGCTCGTCTCGCCCCGTTTCTCTTCTCTCCGTTCTCTCGCAACCCAACCCACATCGCCCTCCTGTGTCTCTATCATGGCCACTCCCCTAGTGTACGTCCTATCTCTACCAGGAAATCATCCATCTTGCCCTGCTCGTCCGACTGGTGGATTTGGGATTTTGTTTGTTTATTTAAATCTTCCAAAAACAACACTGAGAGACTTGAATTGAGATTCTTGTATTTGGGATAAATATTGATGTAGAGGGCGGGGGGGGTACAGTGAGTCCGTCGAAAAGCGGGTCTATAACGACGCCATTTCCGCCATCCGTTGGAGCCCGCTCATACGTCTGAACAAGCTCTCCTCTCAGTTCGACTGCGAAATATGTACGACTAGGCCCCACTCGTGCCTCCTGCGTGAAACTTGCCGGCATTCATTTCAGCCAATTATTATTATTATTATTATTATTATTATTATTATTATTATTATTATTATTATTATTATTATTATTATGTCGAATATAGTACATTGACTCCCTAAACGTTTAAAGAGTCTTTGCCCGCATTAACCACACACAACTAGGGGCCAAGTGCGAGTTTTTCAATCCGGGCGGTTCCGTGAAGGATCGTATCGGCAAGCAGATGATCCTCGACGCTGAGGCTTCTGGCCGTATCAAGCCAGGCGACACTTTGATCGAACCTACATCAGGCAATACAGGTATTAGGTTGAAGGGATGATTACGACGAGGCCACTAAAGCCGTACTCTCTCCGCGGATGTTTAGGAATCGGCCTTGCGCTTACGGCCGCCGTGCGTGGCTACAATATGATTATCACCCTGCCGCAAAAGATGTCGCAAGAAAAGGTCGCTCCTTTCTCGTCAGCCGAGTCAAACAACCACGTGTAAGGAAACTGACACGCGCATGCAGGTTTCTATCTTGGAAGGCCTAGGCGCGCGAATCATTAGAACACCGACAGAGGCAGCTTGGGATTCCCCCGAGTCACACATCGGAGTGGCGAAGAAACTGCAGGCCGAGCTCCCTAACTCGCACATTCTGGATCAGTATGGCAATCCATCGAATCCCAATGCCCATTACGAAAATACCGCAGAGGAAATTTTGGCGCAGACGAATGGTCAAGTTGACTACGTTGTGGTGTCGGCCGGCACCGGCGGCACCATCACTGGCATCGCACGAAAAATCAAGGAGAAACTCCCTCACTGCCGAATTGTTGGCGCTGATCCCGTGGGCAGCATTCTCGCTGGCCCAGGCCCCATCCTCCCCTACAGAGTAGAGGGCATTGGCTATGACTTCGTGCCCGATGTGCTCGATGTTTCTCTCGTCGATGAATGGGTAAAGACCGAGGACAAAGAGTCTTTCTTACTCGCTCGCCAGCTTATCCGTGAGGAAGGCCTCCTAGTGGGTGGCAGCTCCGGTTCATCTCTCTATGCAGCTCTCCAAGTGGCCAAGAAGGCCAAAAAAGGTACTCTACCTTGAGCTGCTCTTCTTTTCTTAATATTTTGTTTTGCGTCACCATTGTTTTTTTTGTTGTTTTTTTAATCATTCTGTGGTCTGTTTTTGAGCAACTAACACAATCCGCGTTTGCGTACGTGTGTACACAACTCCAGGAGAGCGGATCGTCGTGTTGCTCTCTGATGGAGTGCGCAACTACATGTCCAAATTCCTCGACCCCAGGTGGTGCATTGATCTGGGCTACATGCCGCCTCCGGCCAATGAGCACTATGGTCAGCACACGGTGGCGGATCTCACCCTCGCCGCACCGCACGCCCTTCCCCCTACCGCCACTCTGCGCGAAGCCCTTGCCCATTTACGATCGCATCCGGAGATGACACATGTGCCGATCATCTCTGAGGCCAAGGGCCTAGAGGGCGTAGTTTCTCTGGACTCTCTTACCGATGCGCTCGTGGCAGCTCCCTCCGGTTCCTCGCCTGCCGTGACCGTGGCGTTCCTTGCTGAGTATCGTGAGATCACTCCGGACATGCCGCTCGCGCAGCTCCACTTCACCCTCCGCAAAAACGAGGTCGCCTTCGTCACCCACCGCGACTCACCTTCCGCGCCAAAGCTTCTCAAGGGTGTCGTCACCAAGCGAGATCTCCTCTCGTTCCTCGAATCCACCACCTCCCCCGCTTCTTCTTGAAGCTTCCCGTATGTCGTGTGTGCGGTGAATACAGTACTACCTGGTCATGGAGCCGACATGTCCTTCCTTCCCGCGGGGTTTGGCAGCAGCAAGAAAGCTCCCCCACCACCACCACCATCACCTCCACCATCACTTGTGTCCGTGTCGCATCGAAGAAGGAGGAGAGAAGGAGGAGGCACACCAAGAACAAGGACGGCCAACTAACACTGGGCATGGCGCATCAGACGCATGGGGATGCGGATGACCACCAACACCCTCGTGGCCGACGTGGCGGTAGTGCGCCACGTCGTTATTCTCGTCATGACGAGCAGGAGGAGGAGGAGGAGGAGGAGTACGCGGAACTGGAGCGTGCGCTGCAGCTGCTTCTCGACCTTCGCCTCGCCCCTCTCGGTGGGGGTGGCGGGGAAGGGCCGCGTGTGGGGGCGCTGCTTGTCTCTGCGGCACGCCTCCTCCCGCCACCACCCGCCACCTCCCCCACCACCCCAGGCATCTCCTCCTCTGTCACCGGTGGTGGTGCCCCCCAGTGGCGAAGAGGGCCACGGCAACGGGGCAAGCAGGAGCCGCCTCCCTCCCACCGCCGGCAGCACCACCGGCCACGACAGGGAGGTGTTCCGGCCGAGGCCAGCAACGAGGAAGAGGAGGAAGAAGAGGAGAACAGGAAGGACGTGGCCGAGAAGAAGAGGATACGCCGCGAGAGGCTGCAGGCGGCCTACTGCCACGCAGCTTGGACCGCGCTGGCCCGCCTGCCCGCTCCGTCAGCGCACGTACGACTGCTGCTCTCCTCTCATCCGCGCGCGCGCTGCTGGGGTGCACGCACGCACGCACGTAACAGGACAGTTGTGGCGCGCATGTACGGCAGGAGGCGATGATGCCACCGGAAGAAGCGGCCGAAGTGGTGGCGGTGCTGCGAGGGCTCGCCCGTGTGCCATCTGTAGCTGTGGAGGCGCTACGAGCCCTCAGCCTGGTCCTCATGGAGCGTGGCCCTGACCTCGCGAGCTGGGTAAGCAGCGCACATGAAGAAGGGGAGAGAGTGCATATGGCGGTGCTGATCCTCAGTCGGGTGGATCGCAGGATCTGGTCGAAGAGCTCGTGGGGTGGATTAGCGAGGACAGCGAGCGTGCAGTGGTGCGAGATGGTGAAGCATACCTGCAGCGAGCGAGGATGACAATCAACTGCCTCGCGAACCTGTGTGCCCGGGGTGGAAACCGCCTGCTTCGGTACCGATCACTCAACATTGTACATGTTGTTGTGCTGCTCAGCATCTGGCTCAAGCGAATTTAACCATTCACCCAGATATTATCCTACGATATGGAGCGCTCTACTCCGGAACTTCCACCTCTACTCTCGCCTCCTTCCAACTCAGCAAACGACAGCACTATCAAAGGTACTTGCTCCAGCAGATGCAAAGCGGTTCGTGCGTGACGTCCTATCCATCCGTGAATAGACGTTATGCAGCACCATGCGAGGGCTGCAATTGGTCACAAGCGAGTGGCGAAGAGCTGATGAGCGTGAGATAGGGCATCTTCTTGTCGCTCTATGGCCACTCACCCTTCACGCTACTATGCGCAACCTCCCTCCCTCAATTTCTAGTCCATCCACCATTTTCCCTTCCACTATGGCGACTCCCGCACGTCGTAGTGGTGGTCGGCCCTTTCTAACCTCATCAGATTCCGAGAGCTCGGATGGGGAGCATTCCCGAATGTACACCCCATACTCCTCGCCTCTGGTTTGCGCTCTGCCAGTCCGCCTGATGGTTGCGCCCTTGAACAGGCCTGGATGGAAAGTGCGTTTTCATGCTCTTTTGTGTGTGCAAGCCATAGCACGACATTTTCCACGCGCATTCGCTTCCCACGCCAAGCCCTACCTTCCCGATTCATATGATTCGGGTAAATCCACGTCCCTGGGTACTACCTTGCGCAACCTCTTGGCTTTCGCTCCATCTGGCTAACGAATAAGAAATCATTAGCGACCACTATGAGAGAGGATGCTGTAGGGCGTGTACGTGGAGCAGCAGCTGCTGCCTTAGGCGCTGGTCTGCAAGCTTGTCGGTCCTATTTCCAAGCTGCAGAGGAACGAAGTGCCGTTCAAAACATCCAGCGATCCTTCACTCCTCTATCCTTCACACTCGCTGCTACCATTCGCCGCGTTCACACTGTATGCCCGATTGGATGAACCACTAGCCCTACGTGGGTTACGTCGAACACTAACTTTGTACATTGCAGGCGATTTTTGCTGCGATGGACGAGGAGCGCGATACTGGGTGTCTGGTGAACGTGCTAAAAGCCGCTTCACAGCTCGTAGAAAGTGTACCCTATCCGCGCCTCGCTTCTGGCTATATCAAGGTAGCTCATTACAAGCGTTTGAGGCTGTGCCTGAGCTGATACGTCACGCATTTTTCCGACATAGGGACTGATAGAGCGTCTAGTCAGGCCTTCAACAGGAGTGAACCACGCAACCGAATCCGTACGAGTAGCCGCGCTTGGCTGCTTGGGGTCTGTGCTGGGGACAGTCCACGCAAGCTCAGCCTCTACTGAGTTTGCTGCCTTCCTTGTGCCAATATATGATGATGATCCTACGGTGAAGGCTGGAGATGATCCGATTATGGGAAGACTGGTTCGACTAGCTACAGAGGGATCAAGACTCGAACGTACTGCGGTTCTGGAGGTGCTCGGACGTACGGGTCGAGCAGAAATATGGCCTCACGTTAAACATTTGTGGCCTCAGCCAATCCTTCACGTGTTCACCCTTTCTCTGAACTGCTCCGATTCTTCTCTTCGCTACCATGCCCTCTCTTCCCTCTTAGCATTCACCAAGCCCCCTACAATCAAGGTGCAGCTTCCGCCACCTTTGGTAACCTGGGATTACTACATTAACACTTGTCTACCAGAATATAGATGTATGCGCTGCAGATGACATTCCCTCGTCTGATGAGCCCTGCGGAGACGGTGGATGGGGATTGTGGCGAGATCTACTTCCGGCCTGCCCGCTACACGCCCTGTTTGCCGATTCGAACCCTTCCATCCGTACGGCGGTTGTTTCGTGGTTGGCCAATCTTACTTCCTCGGCTTATTCTGACCTTCCCGTACGAACCCCTTCCCCACGTTGTTGAGTTGAAAGCGATTCATATGGGGATGAGCCGATACACAGAAGGCCACTCAGCTGGCGTGCCTGCCACTTCTCTTGGGTGCTACTGCTGATTCGACTGCCTCAGTGAGAGCAGCATCCGTTCGCACACTTGGTGTCTTTGCCCTCTTTAAGGCTCTTCTTCAGGTGATACCAAATTTTATGGTTTCGCTAGTTACCGTTCTCACTGTTTACCGGTTTCGGTCGTCAGGATCTCCTCTGGTTGTGTGACGGCATAGAAGCGGTTCTAAATGCCTTACAAGACACTCAACTGTCAGTCCGCGTAAGATTTCTTCTCCTCGTTTCTGACAATATAGCTTATATGCTCAGGAAACCATACCCTAACACCAGACACGAGCCTGCTGGGCACTGGCCAACTTCTGCCAGGTGCTTTTACCCAGCCCAAACTGCGCCGAGGATGGAGAAGGTTCTGATTCTGAGGTACTCGCGATGAGAAGCAAAATCGCTCGAAAAGCCATCGAGGCCGCCCTCGCAGCCACTCAGGACCACCACAAGGTGCGCGCCAACGCAGCCCGTGCACTAGGCCATTTGAGCGGTTTGGTCGAAAGTCGCCGCCTTCTCGTCGCGTTAGAGACATGCCTTCATACTCCAGTGCCAAAGGCCCAATGGAACGCCTGTTATGCTCTCGCTAGTGCTCTCTCTTCGCCTGGCGAAGTTCCTTGTGCCTCGTCTGCCCTTGCTCCGCTATGGCTCAAGCTCGCCACCCTCATATGTGATGCTGTGCACTTCAAAGTCCGCATCGCGTAAGCCACCGCCCTGAGAATTGGAAGTTGGTGGTGAGTTAGCGCTAACTGCCACAGACAGTGCATGCGCGGCTGTCTGTTCACCAAGGAATAGAGATGCCTACGCAGAATCCTACGTCACGCTTTGCGAGGCGGTATTGCGGGCGGTTTTGGTGCTGTATGCGCTTTCCCAATGGCAAGGTTTTCTGTCTAATTGGCTAGGGTTACAACAGGAGTTCGATGGAAGCCCTGGTGAGAGCAAGCTCGACTTCAGGTATCGCGGCACGTTGCAGAGGCGTCTATTGGATTCCCTAGTGCATCTGCTGTCCCTGATAGTTCCTGAACTTGAACCTGTGCCCGTGTCGCTTTCATCCTTGCTGCGTTTTCACTGCGACACCCTTCTTGAGTGCGCCGCCAAAGTGGTACGATCTATGATTCACCGAACAGTCCGGTACCTCTGTCTTACCTCCCCTTGCTGCAGGTGCCACTACAAGAAGAACCCGACCAAAGGAAACCAGATGGACTCAGGCGGGTTTTGTGGCATCTTGGTATCAATCGTTCCATGGCCGACGTCAACAGAGCTTGCTGAGTTTTATTGCCAATAACTCATCATTCACTGTGAGGGGAGAAGAGCAGATCGGATTTGCGCTGTAGTGAGCGTAGGCCAATGATGATGGGCAGAGACAGCAGGGATAGACAGCCGCCGATGGCGTAGGCCACCGGAATGGAGGCGACATGAGCTACGTAGCCTAGGGCCAGTTGGCCAAAGACCGACCCTGCTCCCACGAAGATCTGTTGAAAGGATATCACAGTAGCTCGCTGGCTGGACGGGATCTCTCGGTGAAGGCATGCCTGACGGACGGGATCAATGACGCCCATTGTGCCCATTAGGAGCAACAACCACCCCACTGCCGCGAAACAGTTAGCCCCCGCACTCGTGCCAACGCAAAGTTGGAGGTTACCGGCGGACACGAAAGAAGCTGCACACCCGAGGGCAATCGCAGCGAGAGATAACACAGGCATAGCGCATAACAAGACCGTAGTACGACGGGTCACAAGTTCTGTAGCTATCAGACTGTCAAGCAGAAGATTGCCCAGACTTCTAGCGCATGATATCAACGCCGAAACCACACCTGACCTCCCCCACAACTGCCCCGTTCAGTTATGCACATCTGCGAAGGCTAATCCGTCCCTCACCTATAAGCCACACGGCGTGCACGTCCCCAAAAACGTCGAGAAGATAACTATGCCACGCGTAGAACCCCCAGGTAGTTAGGATGGCCTATTTTCTTCCCCATACGTGAGTGGTTCCCTTTGTGCAGCCACGAGTTGAGCAATACCTGGGTAGCAGATGCCAGCATTATCATACGGACGGCTTTGTTGGACCATCCGCAACGAGCACTCGCCTTACTTATCTCTACCAGCTTGGAAGTGTAGAGCCTGCACCCCAACAGCTTATGAGCTCGCTAGGGTGGCACATCAAGCGACACATGATCATCCGTTTGAGTCGAGCGGTACCGTAGGGTGAGGGGCACAGGGATGATACCGGCTTCGTTCATCAGATGGGCTGCCAGTACAAATGTGCAACCCAGTAGCACTGCTCGCACCACGAACGGCACGACCATACTGACCTGCGCCATCACTACTCGGCATGTCAATACGTGTAACCTTCGCTGCAAACTGCACCTACCCGCTCCGGCTAACGATGCGAAAAGGCCAAGAAGTCGGCTTATGGCTGCCCCGCGCGCAAACACCTGTTCACCAGAGTGAGTCGAAAAGTTGGCACTTGTTCCTCCACCACGACAAGGCGAAGTACTTGGTCTAGGGTGCGGCCTTGGTAGTGCGCGTCCTTCAGCGCATCCACAAGCCACGCGTCTGTAGGACTGCCGGTCAGAAGGGAGGAACAAGTGCAGTGAAGCATCGGGCAATCACTAGAGGGCGGCACCTATGGCACCCGAGTAGAAGGTGAATCCCATCCCCATCACCAGTTTCAGTAGACAAAACAGCGCAGTGAGAAGACCCGGCCCTGATGAGCAGTCGTGTCAGTGCTCCCGGAAAGCTCAGATGCCCAGGGCCATCGTTGCCCTCCCATCCCTTCCCGTTTGGGCTGGGGGCTGCATAGAAGAAGGCGTGGTGTACCGAGGCCGGCAACTGGGCCAGCCCAGCCTACAATCACGTACGCAATGGTGCCAAGGGTACGCATGGCCAGAGACACCAACACGCTCCCGCGCCGTCCAACAGTGTCGGCCACAACGCCCGTGGGGAGCTCGAAGAGCACAAGAGCGGCAGTGAAGGAGGCTCCCGCCAGAAACACGCCCCACAGAGAGACGCCCGCCTGGAGCAGAAACAAGTCGTCTACGCTAAGCGTGCACCCCATGGCTGCTGCGTACAGCCCCTCCAGCGCATAGTACACCCACACCACCCTATCTCCAGTTGCCAGTGTTGGGAGCAGTGGTGTCCGCCCATGTGGTGGTGGTGGTGGTGGTGGTGGTGATGATGATGATGGTGGGGTGGTGGCCATCATCGGTCCGCTCGTTTTCTCTTTTCTTTTCTTTTTATTTTCACGACTGTTTTCCCGTGTGCGGGGATTTAGGGGGTGGGGGGGTACTGGGGCCATCCCAACTCCCTCCACATAGAAAGAAAATATATTTATGTGTTGACGAGAACTGCAGTTCTACCGCGAGAGAGAAGAAGAAGACGGACATGCAGCGCGCATGCGCCAAAGTGGTGGACACCTACGAGGAACTTGTGGTGGCGCATGCCGCCCAAATTGGGTACGGACCCGAGCACACACCCCCGGCGCCTTTTAGACACATGTGGAAAAAAAAAGAGATGGAAGAGGTGACGATTGAACAAAACGTGTGGGTGGGTGGTGTGGGTGGGGTGCAGGTACATGGAGAATGCCCTCCGGGGCTTGTTCTTTTTCAGCCCCAGCCGCTTCCGCGAGTCCGAGCTCAGCATCGAACTCGGTGCGTGTTCAACAACAGCATCCAGCGCCATCACCACCATCACGACTCACGCGGGGTTCCATGCATGCCGTGTGCACCTATACAGGCTACGGTGCGCTGGGACTGCTGGGAATGTACCATGATGTGGTGGTGTTGCGTCATTTGCGTCGGGTGGCAGGCCCTCCAGACGCGACGTTGACAAAAGCCGACTGGCTACGGGTGTCCCTGACGGGCCTGCAACATTTAGAGCTGTTCGCTGAGGTAGCTGCCCTTCACCGGTTGGGCTCGTCCGGCAAGTGGAGCGTCGTTGCCGTTATTGAGTTTCTTAAGCATGTAGCTTCCTGCTTTTGTTGTGCACTTCCCCCAACCTAACCACCTAGCGTTCAGGGCACTGGTGCGATTGGGCATGTTGGCGGTGCAAGGTGGGCGTATAATCGAACACCAGAAGGTCCCTGAGCGCTC
>CDEZ01021261.1:0-16240 GCA_000826365.1 Acanthamoeba royreba | reverse complement strand
TTTTTTTTCAACTTGAAGCACATTTGCTTACCCCATGATGGGTATGGTTCTGCAGAGCATGCTACAGAACGGGAAAGAAGAGAAGAAGCGGCTGCTTGACGGCTACGGGAGCAGTAGCGGCAATGGTCACGGCACCGCGCATGGTACGGCGGTGTGGTGTGTGGTGGGTAAGAGCGTTTCATCAGCGGCCATCGATCAGTGATGGAGCGCTTTATGATTGTGATCTGATCGACATTCCTATCACTCTCATGCTGATTGATCACATTCATGGACTTGATGTACAGAAGAGTCCGTGGTGAAGCAGAGACGCAAGGGCCGTACGGACTCGCTCCTCCGTAGCACGGGTGGTATGTCTGCTGATCCTTCTTCCTTCTTTCATGAAGCGATCAGTAAATGAGTGCTAACGTATGTATCGTCACGGCAGCACCTGGCGGACTCGCGCTCACATGGGAGGATGTGTGCTACTCTTATGCACCCAAGCGCTCCATTCGAGGTACGCACTGCGCGGACTCAGATGGAATTGATCATTGATTGTCGTATGATCATGTTGGCGCCATACGTGACTGTTAGGTTGTTGGAAGAAGCCAACGCAAGAGGAGGAACGATCACAGAAACTTATTCTCAATCACATCAGTGGAGCGGCTCTGCCTGGCCAAGTTCTCGCCATTATGGGCGCATCAGGTATCTAAGTTTGCCTAAAGATATCTGCGCATGTTGTCAACCATTGGCTCATCCACATTCGATCGTCATAGGAAGCGGAAAGACCACTTTGCTCGATGTACTGGCCGGCAGGCAAAAGACTGGCACCCTCACTGGTCGTATCCTTATCAACGGCCAGCCGCGTGATAAGTACTTCAAACGGCAGAGCGGATACGTACAACAGGCACGTCCCACTTGTCTGCGCAGGGAAACACGAGCTGGTGATAGCACTTGACTAACTTTTCATGCAGGACGATTGTCTCAAGGAACGCTTGACAGTCTATGAAACGTTCATGTTCTATGCCCAGTTGAGGCTTCCCTCTACACTGAGCATGGCGGAAAGGAAGGAGAGAGTATGTATATCTGCACTAGTGAGCCTGAATTCCAGAAGCTGATCCTTGCTTAGGTCGAGAGAGTCATCGAGGAGCTGGGTCTGGAGAAGGTGCGCGATTCCAAGGTGGGCGGCCAATTCCTCCGTGGCATCTCGGGTGGTGAAAAGAAGCGCGTATCGATTGGCTGCGAACTGATCACCGATCCAAGTGAGTTCAGTGCTCTTTCCATCGACATTCTGCAGACTCACTTGCGCTGTATTATTCAGGTCTCATCTTCTTGGATGAGCCGACGACTGGTCTGGACAGCTACAACTCGCTAGGCGTGATGGACCGTCTGTCGGCTCTTGCTGCACACAATAGGGCGGTAGTGTGCACGATACACCAGGTATAGTCTTATCACGATCCCTTCTTCATCGACAGTCTTTGATCTCATGGCGTCTTACAACCATTTCAGCCGCGGTCCACGATCTTCCAGAATGTGGATCAGCTCATGATTCTCTCTCATGGAGACGTGGTTTACATGGGGCCAGCGAAACACGCTGTCGCCTATTTTTCAGGCCTTCACTTTCAGATCAAACCCTTCATCAACCCGGCTGACTTCTTGCGTATCTATCTCTATCCACGTGGACACTGGAATCCACTTGAACTGACTTACTTCCTTTGAAGTTGATGTCGTGATACAGAATCAAGAACGTTTCGATCGTTCGCAGAGAAAACTCCAGCCGTCAGCTTCCACCGATGCCGAGATTGGGTATTGCCCACGCCTCGATGATGGTGGCTGGAGGGTTCCATTTTTAATCTTTCTTAAAAGGCTGAGCGTAGAATCGACTAGTGGAGATTCCTCCATCGACTTCGCGCTAGCGGTGTCGCCAGCCTACTACATTGCGAAGAAGCCACACAAGGTATCGCATCCATCGCCGATCGTGACAGTCTATCTCAGAGCGGTAAGCTCACGAGTGGAATAACTGTAATTAATTGCAGTTCAATGACGAGGGAGAGGAAGAGGAGCCCGAGTTGGCTGATGATGACCTCGGGGATGACTACTGCCTCGACATGGCGGCAGCATACCGCTCTGCTCTCCTGGGCAAGACGCTAAATGTTATTCAGGTTCTTTTGCAATCCCACTCAGACCCTGTGGATGTGGCTTCTCACGCTCATGATAGGATGTGAAAGACAAAAGTGAGAAGGGAGAGCTAGTAGTCCACCAAAGCCTCAAGCGTGAGTACGCGTCAACTTGGCTGAAGCAGGTATGCCAGCTTTATTGGATGCTGGTCACCATTCATACTCATATTACCCACGTGTGAACCAGTTTGCTATCTTATGTCTCCGCAACATTAAGGATCTTACTCGCAATCCCATGGTGCGTGCTTTCGCCGTACCGTGCAATACTGTGGTGCATTTGCCGACTCTAGTTCCGTTTGTAGGCAACATACGTGCTGGTGATCCAAACGCTGTTCATGGCTCTCCTCATGGGTTCCATCTACTGGGATATTGGCCTCAGTCAGTCCTCCATTCAGGTGATCTACCTTCACGATTCCTCCCTTGTCGCGTAGTTCTGCAACTTGCTTTCTTACTCGTTCTTTGCTCAGAACCGGATGGGTGCGTTGTTCTTCATTGTAACGAACCAGTCCTTCGGCATGATTGCTGGCCTCAACTTATGTATGCTGCTCCCATTCACAATTGTGCCCATGTTCAAACAAGGTTTGATGGTCTCTTGCTGTAGTCCTGCAGGAGAGAGACATATTCAATCGGGAAAGAGCAGCAGGTGTTTACTGCACATCAGGCTATTTCCTGGCCAAGCTTCTTGTACAGTCTTCTCCTACAAGAGCTATTCTGTGATTGAAGTTGTACTGAGTTAGGGCCGCAGGTGGACTTCCCTTCACAATTCATTGTTCCGCTGCTCTTCGTCACGGTGTCGTACGTGCCCTTGTTACATTCTTCATGAAATGCTACATTAATACTCATCGATCCTGGTTCCAGGTACTGGATGTGCGGATTCCAAGCCACCATTGAGAACTACGGGACGTGCGCTGTTCTCGTGATTATATTCTCTGCCGTGGCGGGCTCGCTCTATTTGTTTGTTGGAACAATCTCGCCCAACACAGTCATTGCAACCATCATCTCTCCGCTCACCACCGTCCTCTTTCTCATGTTTGGAGGTACCACTCGTTTGTCTATATGGTCCTCGCTTGTGTGCTGATGTTGACCTTGACTTACAGGATTCTACATCAACCTTGACAACATTCCTGTCTACTACAAGTGGATTTACTACATTTCCTACTTTCGGTATGCCTACGAGGCCATGCTCGCCAACGAGTTCAGAGGACTCAAGTTCGAGTGTAAGCCCGATGACCCCTCGTGCATTCCCAACGGTACGGGGACCTGCTTGCGTAAATTTGTATGCTTCGTATCTTGACTCATCGTGTGCCGCTTTACTCAACTTCAGGCGAAGTACAACTGGAGCGCTTGGGGATGGCAAACGTCGATATCTGGCAAAACGTCGCCATCTTGGCCGGAATGGCCATTGCCTACCGTATTCTAGCCTACGTGTGTTTGCGCTTCCTCTACAAAGAGAAGAAGTGAAGGAGACGTCATTCCTCTCTGAATGGCACACCTCCATTTCATGTTCAGAATTGTGCACTTCATCTATTTCCCTTCCATCCAATGCAGGTGTACAGTGCTGGATGTTCGCAAGGCTCTAGTGCTGTACATCTATTCTCCTTATGGGGTGAAGTTAACATCCGATTCCATACTCATAGTTTCTACAGTTCTAGCTTGATGTATTCCTCCTTTAGAATTCGAGACTCGTCTCCAGTCGCTGCACGGAGGCTGATGATGGCCACGATTGCTTGCGAGAGGACCAGGTAGGCAGCGACGCCTACCGAAACCCAGCTGGCCGTCAGCACCTCTGGCGTGCCCGTCCCATTCACCAGTACGCCGACGAGGCCCCAGATGGCCACTCCGAGCACGCCCGCCTCTCGGCGCCACTGCTGCAAAGCGATGCCCACGATATCCACCAGCACAATGAGTCCCACTGGCAGTGCGCTCTCGTTCAAGCTTACTTGGCCTTTCTCAACTGCCACCGACGCGATGTTGATCACGCTTGCCAGCAAGAGCCAGCCCAAGTTCGCCACCGTGGGAACGTGGTACACTCCCCAGTGGAAGCTCACCGAGAGGAGCTGGTTGAGGTTGTTCTTCGATGGCTCCTGCAGATACCACGCTAACGCCGAGTAGACGTCAAGAGAGTACTCGGTGCTAGTGATGCGCATCCATGCCATGAAGAAGAGTACGGCGCCCACGATCAACAAACTCATGGACAACACCGGCGTCTGGGTGATGAGGAAGTAAGGTCATCATGCAACTCAACATCTTGGAGCAAGAATGTACCGGCGGCAGGTGCTGCAGAACGGCCCATACCCACAGGACCAGCCAACCCACTAGCAGGTAGATACCGAGTGCTTCGATGCACTGCAGCTTCAAGGGACTGCCTCCTGGGAACAAACCATAGATCACTGCAGTGACCTACTTGTGGCAAGGGTTAGAAAACGATCGTTCATGAACCTAACCCGCAGCGTACGCACCTGAAGGATCCATATGAAGCCCCATATGGCAAAGGCATAGCCCGCTGGCATGATGGGAAGCGGCACATTGCTGCTGTCCTCGTTAAAGTCCACCGTGAGGCTTGTCACCATGAGTCCTGCGAGCAGGACGGGCGACGCCAGCCGCAACGCCCATAGCTGGTCGCCAACCATACTAGCCCAAAGGTACCCGACGTTGGCCATCGTTCAGTGTTAGGTGGCTGACTAGAGAGAATAAGATGGGTGTGGGTGGTGATATCTTCAAGGATATAAACGTACAATCCACTCGAACGATCAATGTGACACGGAGATCCCACGCTTACCATTGGCGCAAAACTGGGCATTCCATTCATATTTGTGGGTTGAAATTTCCGAAATGTGTTTTGAAACAGTTTTGTAATTCTGGAAATCGATGCAACACGTCAGCCGCCATGATGAACGTGGCGGGTTGCCACCGGCCCAGCATGCTTCGTTCGCCACTGGCAGCACAACACAGCGGCAAGGGTTGCAGCCAGCAGCTGGGACCAGTGAGGCCGGTAAACGGGTGGAGCGAGGCGGGTACTTCACGTGCCGCCAGTGCGGTCGCGAATGGCACTTCGACCATTTTGGACAGCGGCCTCCCTTTGCGCCTCTCCTCGTGTATCTATCCACTCCCTCATGCATGAGCTCATCATGTGCCATGCTCGCCTCTTGTTCAGCTCGTCATTTTATTTTTATCCTATTTGAAATTAAAGTTAATATGCTTAACTCAGGTTTCTGGAGGAGGCGTACGTGATGCGCGATCCGTTCCCTAACGTGTCAGCCGGACCGGCCAGGTCGGGGTCGAGCGGGGCCCTCTTCCTTGGCGCCAAGTGCAGTCAGTGTGGTGATGGTAGTACCCAACCCCTACGGATGATTCATTGTGCCCATTTGATGATTCATCGCTCACACCCCGCATGCGTTGTTGTGCATGCGTGCTGCAGACGTGTGCCAGGATAAGGGCTGTAGCCTCTTCTACACCAAGCGATTCTGCATATCTTGTGCGGTCGCTCATCGGCACCACTTCCCGCCTGAGATTCAGAAGGTTCGTTAGCAATATTGGCACACTAGTAGAAGAGAATAACGATTGATGTGCGGACGTACCCTTACCATCCATGTCCTCCTCCACCATCCAGATGCTCGCACCATGACGCTTGTGCTTATCTGCGTGTATCTCGTAATCTGCTTCACTCTGTACAAAGGAGATACGACCCACAGCTCTCGTCCTGCAGTACAACACTGTGTGCTCATCCTAGAGAAGAGGGCAGATAACACAAAGAAGGATCCTCCTTTGACCTCCGCAAGATACCTTGTCAACACTTCATCTTACCTTCATTAAATTCCGATTTGTTTTGGTGGCCATGTGACGGATTGGGCCACCGCACTTAGGTGCCACGTCGGCACCCAGCAGGGCAGCGTACTCTGTATCTCAAATTAAGAACAACTCAACCACACAACCACTGAAGAGGAATGGGCTTACGTCGGCGGCAACGAGAACAGGAAGCGGGCGCGACAGTCCTCACTGAAGCCCGGGCCACGGAGGACCGGATGAAGCCCTCCCAGCCAGCGACCTTGACCCCGGAGCGGAATCCGCAGCCTTCTCGCGGCAGCCGCTGCGGAATCAAGCGCGTGTGCCTGATTTCGGCGTGCTTAGGGGTCGGCGTGCTGGTCTACTTGCTGTCGTGGCCGCTGATGATGCTCCTGATCGTGCGTCCGCCCAATATCACCGAATCCGTGCAGCTCATTCGCCACAACGTGACCGTGACCGGCCTGCATCCATCGCTGCACGGCATCAAGATTGCGCAGCTGACAGACATCCACTATAACGATAACAATTCGGTCGAGATGGGTACCAGCGATGACATCATGCGGCAGGCCGTAGAACTGGTCGAGAGCGAGCAAGTAGATCTTGTGGTGCTGACCGGCGACTATGCCGACCACTGGCCGGAAGCCCTGCCCGCGCTCGGATCCAAATGGTTGTCGCGCTTACGGAGTCGGTACGGCACGATCGCGGTGCTGGGCAATCACGACTATCAGAAGCCGCATTCGAAGGGCCTCGCACTTCAGGCCATGGCCCTGGGCAACGCCACAGTCCTCATCAACTCCCGCGCCGAGCCCATCAACGAATGGCTCGAGATCATCGGCATCGGTGATTACTGGGAAGACTACCACCCGCACCGCGTGATGTACCCTCTTCCGTCGCCTGTCGCAGTCGAAGAGGAGCATGAAGATGGCTCGCCGAAGCAGAGCCACTACCGCAAGGCTCGCGTGGTGCTCACGCACAATCCAGATAGCGCGCTCGATCTGAACCGATGGGGAGCGGACCTTATGCTGGCAGGCCACACGCACGGCGGGCAGTCGTGCCTGCAGCCGGGCCTCCGCGAGCTTTGGCCGCTGATCAACTATCTGCCTCATCACATCAAGCTCCGCATCCCGGGTTCGCTGGCACTGAAGAACTGGGAGCTCTCGTATGGGTGGTATCACGTACCGCGACGGAATCCGGAATCGCTGGCACCGCACGAGCCTCGCACCATCCCGCTGTACACGAGCAGTGGGCTTGATAGACTTCCAGTGCGTTACATGTTCTGCCATCCGGAGGTAGTAGTGTTCACGTTAGTTCCCGCCGAGTCATCTATGTAGAATTACATCTAACCTGCCCTGCGCGCTAAACTTCATCCATTAGAGATAGAGATAACTGAGCATAAATCAGTTGGTAGAAGGAAGGATAGGCAGCAAGAGGTCAGAAGAACTCGCCCAAGTCGTCATCACGCTGGGTATATACGACGGTCTTGAGTGAGGGGCAACCTCGAAGGTCCATCCACACGAACGGCCTGGCCAAGGTCATGTTGATGCTGGTAAGCATCGGCGCATTGTTGACAGTGACCCCAGTTATGTCGCAGTTGTCCAATTGGATCTCTTCGAGCGATCGAATCTGCAGCATCTGCTCAAGCATCATCCACCACATAAGCTTAATCTTGAGCTTCTGACGCTCCACATCCCTCATCTCCACCCGGAGGTGCTCAGTCGCCTTCCTTCTGGCGAGTCCGCGATTGCGTACCCTCCATCTTCATGGCCCCTGGATGTGCGGCATGCGACAGTTTTCAAGCAGTGTACTGCCTGCACTGAGCTGGATAAGGCTTGAGGACATCTGCTTCTTCGACGCAGATCCCACGAGCGAAGTAGCGCTAGGCAAGCTCCCTCTGGGTTGGATTGCGCCGAACGTAGTCAAGGTGGAGATGCGCAATGTGCTCGTCGACGAACTCGACTTCACCCGATGCTCATGTGGCAGGACCGGAGAGAGGCTATCCAGCTGGATGGAAGACAAGAGTGGGAAACCTGACGCCAGCATGTCAGCCCAGCGCAATCGACCGATACTAGCTGGAGCGCTGAGATCGCTTCCCGCCCTTATGCGATCGAGCATCGGTGATGACACGTAGAGGCCTCGAACGAGGGCAAATTCGGACAGGTAAGGTGGATGCTAGCAACTGGCCCTGGTGTACGCTTAGCAGGCTTCGTATCCTCGATCTCGATCTTCTCGAGAGTGGAATGTCGGAGATGGAAAGCGGGGTCTGAGGGTGGAGCTTGGCATGACGATAAGAGGTTCGTGATGTTGAGTTCTTTAAGGGACGGCAGCTTTTCGAGAGCCAGTTGGAGCGATGGCAATTGCAGGAAATTGGTGTCATCATCTCCAGGAGTGGTAGAGCTCTTGCGCAGCTCGCAAACGAGAACGCGGAGTTGCGGTAGATGGTAGGCTGTTTCAAGAGCTGTGCGTATCGGGAGCAAGCGATCAGAGAGATGTAGACGTTGAAGATTAGGTCTGGCCTCGAACAGACGGCACCATCCTTCTTGCCAGGCTGATTGTGAGGCCGCCTTTGCTCGAAGGCGACAGTCCAAGACGCCGAGCGATGTTAGATTTGTGAGCGGCTTGACCAGCGCACAGAGGCTCTCTAGCGTGTATGAAGGGCGAGTGCTGATAGACCGAAGCACAAGTGACTCGAGATAAGGACAATGGCGAAGCACCTTTCCCAAATCTTTGAGACTCGAGTCCAGTACCACTACTGCCTTCCATTCGTGAAGAGGGCATGATCTAGATACAAAAGAAGAGTTATCGTCAGATTATCTGGTCACAGAAAGTGTCCAGCTTCGCCAAGAACTTACCGTTTGTCGGTGCACTGCCTACGGTCAAGAATGGGTACTACAAGGTCAAGTACGTCCCCCATCAACATCCCCTTTTGTGGGTCATTAGGGTCGCACAACTGCGTTAGCAGCCGTTCTTCACGACAGCTCGGCAGCTCCGGAAGCCTTGGGAAAGCTTTTTCAGTGCCATCATCAAGGGTGTACGTGAGCGCCTGTGCCAAGCGTGTATTGTGAGAATCATGTTCCTGAGGGGGTCTTCCACGAGTAGGTACCGTAAGTCGCGGGCAGTAGCCATGCAGAATTGTAGCGAACACATTCTAGTGAACACCTTCTCTGCCAGCCCTTTGCCTGCCGCTCCTATCCTGCACTCCATCACGTCAACAACAATTTTTTAACAATTCAAAATAATAATATTTAAAATTCAGATAAAAATGCAAAAAATCAAAATGTAAAATATAAAAAATAAAAAATATATAGAGGCAGGATTACTGTAGAGCGAGAGCGGCTGGATCGCGCGAGGTGAGCCCCAAGGAAGGAGAAGAGGAAGATAACGAGGAGGAGGTCATGAAGGCCACCACAGCCGCGTCGAGCAGGCTGTGCTGCGCGGCCACGGCCGCCACCGTGCGCACGGCCAGCGGCGCGGGTCCCTTGCTGTGGCCTTTGGGCACCATGCGCTGGCCGTGTGCGGCGCCGCCTCCTCTACGACGTTTGGTGCCGCCCTTGCCACCACCAGTGCTGCCTCTACGCGGCACCAACCGTTTTGGGAGAGGTCAAAGACGGAGCGGCGTGCGTGGGGCAGGACCAGCACGCGCTGGAAGTTGGCGACGAGGTACTGGTAGCACTGGTCGCGCGCCTTCTTGGCCTCGCGGGACCCCGTGGCCGCGTAGGCGTAGTAGTGGCGCTGGTAGTGTGCATCTTCTTCTACTTGTGCCGCTACACGCACGTCGCTGTAACGTTCCAAAAATTTGGGAATTTCTGCAAACGAAAACATAATCGGACCATTTGTTTGGGAAAACGAAAAAATTACGCAAATTTTTGGAAGATGAAATGAAATCTGAAAAATTGAAATCAAATCTTGAAAAGGAGAGCCAGAAATGGGCGAGGTGCAGGTGGCACGCGTGCTGCCGGTGGGTCCGCTGCAGTGCAACTGCATCATAGTGGGCGACAAGCAGACGAAAGGTGCTGCACATTTTCGGAAAGGACAACATAAATAATTGGAACGGAGATACAATAATTGTCAGAATTACCTGAGTCGTTTCCTTCTTAAAATATATGTTGGTGCAGAATGTGTGGTAGTGGATCCAGGCGGCGACGTGGATGCCATCATGCGGAATTGTGGCGAATGGCATGTGCGCTACATTCTCATCACGCATGCCCACTTTGATCGTACTGCACGCTCCCTCATTTGATCTAATGATGGACAGCAAACTGGGTTTCTAACCCAGTGTCGAAGATATATTGGCTGCAGGTGAAGTGAAGCGGCGCGCGGAGAGGGCAAGCGGGAAGAAGACCCTGATCGCTCTGCATCCGGCCGATCGATACATGTATGACAACCTTGAGCTCCAGTGCTGCTCCTTCGGAGTCTCGCTGGAACAGTGTCTGCCCTCTGTCAAGGGTATTCCTAATCCATCATAGCATTATACCTTGACAAGCGACACTCATGGACATCACAGCAGACAAGGGAAAGGAGAAAGCAGACCAGGAAGATACGGAGAATGGGTACAAGCTGCCTCCACCAGAAGTGGAGCTTGAAGATGGCCTCGAGCTCAGCCTCGCAGGTGGAGAGATCACGTGTCAAGTGCTGCACACGCCCGGCCATTCGCTTGTACGTTTCTGCTTGTCGAAGTTATAACGGCAGTAAACTAATCACTGCTTTTGTTCACATCACGTACGTGTAGGGATCATGTTGCTTCCTACTGTCCCATAAGCGTACACAAACTCAGCTACTGGCATCGGGAGATACTCTATTTTGTGGTAGCGTTGGTCGCACTGACTTGCCCGGTACGGATGTCAGGCCAACAGTCTTGTGGACTCTCGATCTCACATGTCTCAACACGATCAGGCGGTGATGCGGCTCAGCTTCTTCGTTCGATACAGAAGAAGATATACGTCCTTCCTGAGGCGCTAAGAGTTGTGCCCGGGCATGGGCCTATGACAACGGTTGGCTACGAGAAGAAGAACAATCCTTTTGTCCGCGCAGGAAGCACCGCCAGGCTGTAACTGCGTCAGAGCAACTAGAGACATCAGAGGAATTGTACATTGGCGTTGAACGTAGACCATTTCATGTTCTTGCGCCGTACATGGGCATCCTATGTCCACGGATAAAAGTTGCAGAAGAGCAGCGGGCCAACAAGCGAATAAGCGAGGAAGTAGAAGGCGATCAGGTACTGCATTCTTCCCCTCCATCCTGTCTGCCGTGTCTGATCCTTGGATTTCTTTGTCGTTCGCTCCTCTTGTTCAGGGTCGCAATCGTAGAAACTGGCGCAGAACCAGTACAGCGGCGGACACGCAGAGAGGAATCGTGTCAGCACTTGCACATGCATGAAGAGCACGCCCACTATCAGGAGCAAAGCCCAGTAGAGGATGAACGGGAGCATGGCCTGATCAAAGAATGGGCTTGCAATGATGGCATTTCGACCTGCATTCGCTCCGCTCTTGGCAGTTCTGCTCGAAGACTGCCTCGATGTTGCGTCGAAGATAGGGAAGCGACGAAGGTAGGCAAGAATACCCCACGTAGACAGTATGATCACTGGCGCCGCAAGCAGGAAGTTAGGTATCTGTTTCACCTCGTAGTAGTTAAGGAAACCCACGTTCCTGCGATACATGGTTAGCCTCCAGTACAAGGCCAGCACAAGGGACAAGAGGCACGACGATACCAGTACTTAGCCTGCACATAGGAGTAAATGTTCGGAATCATCGCGTCACACCATTCAGGACGTGTACTGCCAGTAAGATTGGCGTCGGGTCTGCAGGACACGCTAGATCAGCACAGTCCGCCACACCAAAGAGACGCTCTAGCGCACCCGCAGTAACGCATGTAGCTCCAGCCAAGGTAGGCGACAAGCGGAGAGACTACCACGACGCACCGCAAGGCAGTTCCAATCCAGACCGCTAGAAACGTCTGCGTACACTTGGGTTAATACGGTGAGTGATATAGAGCGGACGCATGCGTACACTCCAAGATGTCTTCTGCTTCGTGACGAAGGATAACGGCCTGCCGAAAAGCGAAGATGATAGAGACTGGAGCAAGGGAGGAGGACAACGTTGCAAAGCGTCGTAGATAAGGAACAGACAACACACAGCGCCGTTTGATCTGCAGATAACACCACATGAATGCATTGCTCTGTAAGCATGCGTTGCTAAGCCAAGCAAGAGAGCTCCCAGAACCTTGTCAAGCTCGTTCCAGCCAACGTCACTGCTGCCTCCCACCGCTCACCAGAGAGAAGAAGACGAATCCCTCTCAGAAAGAAGAACGCAAACATGCTCTCCGAGTACAGGGCGGTCATGAAGATATTGGCTGGTGTGAGGCAGTACAGAAGCACGGTCTTTGTCGCGAAACTCTCCCTCTTCACGACCAGCATGGAGACTCTAGTCATTTGAAAGTTGAGATCATCACGTCCACTTCTCAGTTAGCATCCACTATGGTGTTGCAACACTTCACAACGACGATGGCGATGATGCGCACCGGTAGAGCTCCACCGCAGAGAGGATGAAGCAGATGTTGGTGATGAGTGTGCCTGCCAGCACCGCACTGTTGTACTCACTCGCGAATCCCTTCACCCAAAGCACTTTCAGGACTGTGGATGAACCAACAACATCAAAATAGGAGTTAGTGAGTAAGCTTGATCAGCACGATCTGAATCATCAAATGTACATTTTCCCTAATATAGGTGAAATGTTAGTGATAAATGCCAGTAAAGACAGGAATGCGGTACATGTTCGGTTGACAAAGGCGATGAGTAGTGGGAGACCCGGGAAGAACGCGTGGAAGTGTTCGAAGGGATAGCCGTGCAGTGCGATGTGCATGAAGTAGACGGCGTCCCATCGGACCAGGTGTCCCGCGCTGGCTTCGATGCCCTCGTCCAGCTGCGTCATTCCCGCTTTGGCTTCTTCTCCTCCGGCGGAATCGTCGACAAATGCCGACGAGTCAAAGTCGTCAAGCATGGACCCGAACAGAGTGGCGAGGAGCAGCATCACCACTCGCGACAGCAGTGCCACCTTCCGTACGGCGCCCTCACGCCACGCCATCGCTGCTGGCCGCGGCATGTCCACCTCCACCTTCTTCTCTACCTTCTTCGTCTTCATGGTCTTCTCTGACTTGGTCGTCTGCGTTGTGGCAGCACTGGCACCCGTGGTGGACTGCTGGTGCCCCACGGGCTGGCTGGTGCGGAGGAGGTGATCCTGCAGCCGCCGCTGTGCCGCCGACATGGGCGCGGCCGTCATCATCACATGACGGTGACCTCTGCCAGAGTCTTCTTCTTCTTCTTCTTCTGCGGAGGCATACACGCCAGCACCATCGGTCAGCGGTGGGTCATGTGTGGTGACCCTTCTCTTCATCTTCTTCTCTCCTTCTTTGTGTGCTGATGATGCGGTGGTGACTGCACTACCAAATCAACTCAATTTTCGAAACCATTTCATTTTTCTGAAACTAAAGAGGAAAATTTGAAGTATGTGCAAGAAAATCAAAAGAAAATGAAAAGATCATTTCCATTTTTGGGCCCAACCCCTTACCTCCTCATCCGACTGTGAACATAACGGCTCATAGAAAGCGAACACCCTTTGGGTCAAGTGTGACGAGCACATCAGTTAGAAGGAGTTCCAAGGGGTGGACAAGGAGACATCAAAGGGGATGGCTGAGCCGATAGCGGTCAAGGCCAACGACAGAAGAGTCGACATCTACCCACCGGTACGTTACAGCCCCTTTACATGGATTGCCTTCATGATGGGATGTCTCTTTTCTTCTGGAACATGAGGGCTTAAGTATCGGTTCCTTGTTTTCTGGGCGGGGAGTGTAGCTGGAAGGATGGCTGATCAAGCAGGGCGCCACCAAGTTCTCAGCCGAGAAGAAAAGATGGTTCACCCTTGATCGAAGAAGGAAAGTGCTCTACTATTACAAGAAGCCCGGTCTGCCTCACACCTCCTGCATTGGGTTCATAGACATCATGCTGGCCTCTTCCATTGTGCCGACAGGCGAGAAGGCTCTCGAGTTTCAGATAATCACCCCGAGTACCTTATCCCCACTCTGCTTACCTGCTGCTCCACCTTGAAGAACCGAGCTTCTGCATTCCATTGCTATCGTTAGCGCCTGACCCATTCATTCTCTGTTGTACGTGCCAGGCCGTACGTACGTTCTCACGGCGCCTTCTGATGCTGAGTTCATCAACTGGGTGAACGGATTGGGATTCTTCCATCAAGCCGAGGGACTTCATATGAGCTCAGCCAGTCGAGGTGTCGAGGAACGCGTGCCTTTGGACAGGTGCTGCTTGATTGCGCTAACGTACGATGAGAGAAGAATAGTGAACTAAAAAGAGGTGAATGCAGTGCGACTACTTCTGCCAGCAACAGCAGCAACAGCGTACCCACGCGCATCGGCAGGAAGGCTGACGAGACACCACTCGAGAAGCTAGCGCTGGAGATGACCGCCGTGCTGAACGAATGCATCAGTCCGCGAGCTTCCGAGCCGGAATCGCCACGACGAAGGGCCTTAGGTACGTCGTTAGCCAATCATGTGCCCTTGCTCCTCACAAACTGTAATCACTCTAACTCCTATGTTCAACAGCTCAAATGCCTGCAAGTTTTGCCAGGGAAAGAGGTACGTACTGTTGAGAAGGATCCTTATGACCAAGTTGATATCCATATAGTCCTGTGTGTCTCGGATATACAGGCAGAGCAGCTGCTCCGGCACCAGCTTTGCGTGTGCATGAGGTGCACAAGTCGGTGGAAGCTCTCAGCACATCTGGTGATAAACTCGAGATCCTGTCCGAGTACTCGCGGTTGCTCACTTCCTACGAGGCTGTCAAGAGCGAACTTGCTGAGAAGAGAAAGCAGCTTGTCATCTTCCAGGTGAACGGATACCTTGCAGAACGAGACTTAGTGGTCTCTGTGACTCACTCTTCTCGATTCTTTCTCATATCCAGGAGATGGTGATCACCACACTCAAGGCGATAGAGAAGAAGAATGCCGATACACGTGTGGAGCTGAAGAAGGCCAGATACGAGGTGTGGTTGTCTCGTGCCCAGCTTGAGGAGATCCAGAAGCTCGTCACTGCAGATAAGGTTAGTTCTTGTCCGCTATTGAGCTGCCAGCACGGAACTAAATTTAGTTTGGGTGATGATACAGGATCGGCACCGGCTGCAACTCGCACTCCAGATGCAGAAGGGTAAGGAAGAGGCGCGCGCAGCGTGGGAGCAGGAGTTCGCGAAGGAGAGGGAGGAGCGCGAGATGGAAGCCGCTCGCGAGAAGGAGCGGATCGAACGAGCGTGGGCCAAGGAAAAGGCCAAGTGGGAGCGCGATAGGCAGAAGGAGCGCGAGGAGTGGGTGTCGCGCACTCGTGAAGAGATCCTGCATCTGCGTGTGGAATGGGAGAGTGAGCGGCAGCAAGAACGGGAGGAATGGGCCAAAGAAAGGCGGGAATGGTTCGAGAGGGTGGCCAAGCTCACTGGCAATCAGGGCGATGACGAGGACGAGGACTCCGATGATGATTCGGCCTCTCCATAAATCCCATCGATCCTCCTCCTGCTTTGTAACCTTCATCAGACCATCGGTCACTGTCACCTCCTTCCTTCGTGTTCCGTTCACGTGTATATCCCGATGTCATCGGACAAGCAACCTTTGCCCTTGTTTCCTTCACCTGCCACTAAAGTGAAAGAAAAAGAAGAAATTACCCTTTCCTTTTATTTTCTTTGAAGACATCAAAGAAAATGTTTTTCTTGGATTTTCTTTAACCGGGTTGTTTTTGATTTTTGTTTTGGTTTGATTTAGAATTGGGACTGAAAGGGAGAAGAAATGAGCACGGGCGCCGCAGGGACCGCCGCGGGGACGGCCGCCGCCCCCACGGCCACTTCACACTCAACCGGTGGGGCTTCTGCACAAGGGGGATCCACTGCCGCCATGGCCGCCGCTGCCACGGGGCACAAGGAGCGCGACACCGACCTCGCCATCCTCAATTATCTCAAACGAAAGGGATTTCGTAATGCGGCTATGGTCCTCCAGCACGAATTGCGCGCCCAGGCGGCGGGTGGCGCTACAAATCTCGCGGCATCTGCCTCTTCGGCATTGGGCCCAGCCGCTACATCGGCAGCAGCATCGGGATCATCATCGACGATCCCCACGGAGCGGTCGATCGAGCAGACCACGTTCGAAGGTGGGCTGGATGGGGAGGCCAGCATTACGAACCTCATCACCTCCTTTGGCGCCATCGATCGATCGCCCGAGCGCTACGACGAGGCCTACATCGCCCTACGCGACTGGGTCTAC
>CDEZ01021260.1:0-23258 GCA_000826365.1 Acanthamoeba royreba | reverse complement strand
TAATATATTATATTTTACTTTAAAATTAAAAAATAAATCAAATTAAAGTTCTTTTATATTATCTTTTAAAGCTAAAATACAAAATATAATAAACAGATCAAATTGTAAAAAATTCACTACTCTCGAGATTGAAATCATAAAGTTAGTTTTATTAAATGATAAATTTGAGTTATTCAACACGTTCTCAATTTGCATTGGGTTGTATCATACCTATAACTCCGAAGAACGACAACCACGCGTAGTCTGTGTCCACCGAGCAGAACTAACTAAAACCATCAGCACGCCACACACAGCATGGGCAACCTCTGCTGCGCAGGCGAGACCGAAGAAGTCAAGGTACCCCCCTTTGTTCACTACAACCCTCTGCGTCAAGACCATGGTCTTGTCGTGCTGCTAACCCCGTTCCTCCGACAGCCGCTCCTGAGCGAGCCGCAGGGCCGAGAGGCAGAGTCTCGGGTGTCAGGCCGTAGGTCCCGTGCCTCGTCGCTCACCTCGTCCTCCCGCGCCGCTACCGAAGAGGACAAGTCGCAGCAGCAGCAGCGACAATCACCATCGTCTTCTTCTTCTACTTCCTCGCCATCGGCATCATCAGGACATGATCAGCTGCCACTCTCGGTGCCGCCCACGAAGGCGGGAACGGTTGCGCCACGCGTTGGTGAGTCCGAGACAAGCAGGAGGGACAGTAGTAGTGATGGCACCGAGGCACTTGGGTCGTCGGCTTCCTCGACGCTGCAGCATCTGACGAAGCACAGGCCACGCGCGCCACTCAAGCGCATGCCGAGCCGACGACACCACTTGCACATACCCGATGTGGGCAAGGACACCCTGTTCCTGGTCAAGCAGCAGAAGCGACCACGAAGCGACAGCAGAGGCAATCGTGATGATGGTGATGATGATGACTATGATGACAAGAAAGATTCCCCAAGGAAGGGTGAGAAGAACGATCGGATCGATGAGCACGAGAGAGGCTCGATGTCACGCCAGCAGCAGGCGCATGGCGGCGTGGCGATGATGCCGCCAGGAGGGTTTGACCCAGCCGACCTGCGCAAGCAGCTCAAGAGCGCCGAGGGAGAAGCGGGTAGGGCCGCCACGCGTGGCCGAGGCCCAGGGATCGGCGGGTTTGACGCATCAGCTGCGCGAGCTAACCTCCGTAGCACGGGAAAGAAGGTATGAAGAGTGAGTCTGAACTTGATCAAAGGCCAACTCTTCTCTTCTTTCTACACAACTGTGACTCTGATTAGTACACATTCTGATCGAGTGTAAATACAAAGACAATGAACGAGGAGGCAGAGTGAAGCAAGTGATAACACATTCTGCCTCTGTTGGTTGTTCAGTGCAGAGTGATCAGTGATGTGCATTCATCAAGATGAGCAACAATCAGGACGTTCTTAAGGGCTTGTCACAACTGGCCTCTTGGAATACCTAAGTGTTTTCCTCTCTGATCTGCAGCTTTGGGAGATGGTGCTTACAATCTTCCAGCCAGGCGGAGCTGAGGGCCAGGCAGTCTCGGAGGAAGAGGTATTTGAGGGAGGGACAGGTGAAGGGCTCGATCCGTGCCAAACATGTGGCGTTCGCTATCTGGAGGCTGAGAAGGCCGACGCAGGACAGCGAGAGCGAGGTCACGCGTGATCCGCCGACGTAGCAGCAGCTGAGAGCATTGCAGTTGGTCACGGTAACCCGTTCAAGCGAGGTGCCCACTACGCGGAGGTCGGCGAGCCTCTGCATATGCTCCAACTCAACTGTGGCGAGGCCTCTGCGTACACAGATGTTCGCTGTATGAAGAGATGGCAAGCCTGATGCCAGTTCCCTGGGTGAGAAACTTATTACTTCAATATGTGATGAAAGAGAGGAGCACAATACCAGAGAGGTGTAGCACAGGATCCGCCATGTGGTCGAGATCGACGTGCAACTGCCAGAGCGAAGGAGAGTATAGGTTGTTCAGCGAAGTCACGTTGAGGCACTGATGGAGTGTGAGTGTGGAGAGCCTAGAGCATCGATGAGCCAGGTCACACAACCCATCAGCCGTGATATCACTCCGATTCAGGGAGAGCTTGTGAAGGGAATCATGGCGTGTGACGAGTGGAATCGTAGACAGTCGGAGTGTAGAATCCGACCCCACTTCTCCAGCGGCGCACGCTTCATCGTCGTTAGATGCTCGGCTGATGGTGAGGTCGAGTTCTCTTAGCTGTGGCCAGCTGCGTAGAAGATGGTTGATCATGTCTTTTCTTTGCTTCACAAGGCACCGGAACGTAGTTAGGTGCCGTGAGCCTTGGACCAGCTGCTCCACACGATCCCAGCTGACCGGGATAGTCGTTCTTCTCGAATCGACAGTGAATTTGCGTAGATTCGGAGCATCCACTGTAGCAAAGCCCAGCAAGTGTAGCTCCTCTAATGTTGGATGGCGAACTTCAAGCAAGCTGGCCATGTAGGGGTTGAGTGTAATGAAGACCAGCCTGCGCAACCGTCCCAAAGCCGCAATCGTCGCCGATAAGGCCTTGTCCTCTGCCTCCCAGTCTGGTTGAATTTTATCGAAAGAATCCTCATCGATGAAGTTGACTTGATGAAGCTCGAGAGTCTCCAGTCGGTCGGCAAGATAGGGTAAGGCTTTCACAAGCTCCATAGATACCCAGCATTCGTTTAAGCAAAGTGTCGTCAGCTGCGTCCATAGGCCTGCTTGGCGAAGCGGGTCGATCTCAAGCACCGATTGATCACAACCTTCATACACTCTGAGACAGTTCAGGTGAAGCTGGCGCAGATTGGGCAACTTCTTCAAGAGCCAGGAGTGTGGCGAGGAACTGCCATAGAGGAACAACTGAGCTGCCTTATCGAATGAGACCTGCTCTTGGGTGGCTTGAAGAGATAAAAGAATCAATGTGAGCGAAGTTCAAACATTCAGTTTCTGAGCGTGAGCTAACCTTCATGGAACTGGGGAAGGTACTGCGCGCTGAGGCTGAGTTGGCGAATGTTCTTAGCACACGATAGAATACACATGGTCGTGACATCTTCCCTTGTATAAAACCTAAGATCGTGGAACTCCTCGATGCCCCTACGCAACCTGACCAACAAGGAAGAGTGAGTGTCCTTCCCGCTGGTCCTTTTTGGTGAAGAGGATCAGCCTACTTGAGAAAAGTCCTGATCATCATGGGGGTAACCATAGAGTAGAGATTCGAGATATTGAGCGCCTTCAGTTTGGGAAGCTTCTGAGCCCCTGGGATCGCCTCCACATACTTATCTTCAGGCAGACACAGTAAATGCCTTAAAAATTTGTCTGTGATGACCTTGCAACCTGCTAAGGAAAGTTTCTGATGTATGGACCGATGAGCTGATCAGAAGATGGCACACTCTAGCTTTGCCCTTACCTCTAGCTCGGGACAGTGGTCGCACACCATCATAAGTCCTTCCTCTGTTAGTCCATCGGAGCTCAGACAAAGCTCTCTGAACAGGGGATACACTCTAAATCACGTCATTCATGTTCAAGTAGCGCCATCAGTGAATGTACCGAAGACGTGGGAAAGCGCTGAGCTGGGCTACGGCTGCATCCGTAACAGAACTTCTCTTCAGCCTAAGCACCTCCAACATGAATGCACAGGGGGAAGCCGCCAGCGCGGTCACCACTTCATCGCATGCTCTGGAATCAATCTCAGCGAGTATCAACGACAAGGGAGGGTGATTTGTGAACTTCACCTTGTTCTGTTGAGGTTTACTGCACAAGGAGCTTGTGGTCGCCATAACATGAAGAACTCCACCAGTGCCTCAACAGAAAGGAAGTCCTTGCAGCTGTAATGTGATGAACGAGTTTTATGGTCAGGCAAGAACAAGAGAACGCACTATCGGAGTTAAAAACGTTCAGGGTACCTGAATTCAACCACTCGAAGACCATGAAGGGCAGCCACAAGTGGAAGGGTATGGTCATCAATCAGGTTCAGCTTCATGGCCTCCTCAAAGAATAGTTCTCCCGTAGGACCCAGTGTTTGGCCCATCTTGTTGGCCTTACTGCACATGACTCAGTAGTAAGTTTCGGATAAATTGACACAAAGGAAATAACAACTTTGGTTGCCTTCCCCCGGGTCCAACTCGTTATGTACCAGTGTGCTGCATCGGAGTTGGACCGGTGAAGGCAACCAAAGCGCAAGAGAATACTTCGTGTGGCCTGTTCACGCAGTGACAAAGCCATGGCAGGAACTGTGAAAATTGGAATTGTTTCAAAAAAAACATGGCTCTCTTTCAAAGTTGATTTTCTTTTTTTTTTCTTTCTTTCGTACATATTAATATTGTCATGATGGCGATGGCCACAGTAGAGCAAGTTGTTCTCCGCCTGTGGGCCACGGCCTTGGAAAAGCAGGCAAGAGAGGAACCGGATATCGACGACTGGCGAGGCCACGGGCGCAGCATGGTGCCGGAGCGGCACTTGGTCAAGGCCGCGCGCCGGTTACTGGTTCTGGGTCTCAACCCCGCTGTGCTACTTGATCGTTTCTTGGAGGACACGCAGCAGCAGGACGAACTCAGCCTACATCTCATACTTCAGAAGGCACTGTTAATCCAGCTTATCCAGCACTACCGGGAGCTCCTGGGTGATGACGATGATGAACATGATGACTATGAAGTGCCACAAGAAGTGACGTATGAAGAGCTGTGGGAATGGCTGTTCATCGCGCCTGGACCTCACGCTTGTCTCACCTTCCTGCGTGCTGATGACGATTGCGATCACGATGATGCTGATGAACATGATGATCGTGGCCGAAAAGATCGTCTTCCTGGGCTCCGAGAGGAAGAAGAAGAAGAAGATGATGATGATGATGAAGAGCACAAGAAGCCATATCCTGACATCGAGTGCATGAAGCGCAGCATCTTCGGCTATCTGGCACCGTGCTTGTGCGGGAGGAGTGTCGCTCTAGACCGATGCACCGTCGAACGCATGCTTCACAGGCTCAGTCACACACCAACACCCACGCCCAAACGCAATGTGGGATATTGGCCAGAGCATACAGTGCTCACACTTGCCTTGAGCAAGCATGGTGCTCATCCAATCTTGCTTATCTCCTCTCTCTGTTTGCATGATGATGGAAGTTGTGCGTGGTGCTGTGGTGATGTGTTGAGAATGATGACAACTGATGGATGGTGATGAAACAGAGGTGACACGGTCAGCAATGGGCGACATTTTGTTGAAGTGCGAGAAAGAGCACATCGTGATCGGTTCGTGCCCACTCTTCTTTGTTTGTCCAACAACAATTCTCGATCATCACACTTGCTTGTTTGATTGATTTCATGCAGAAGCGTTCAATGTCTTGCGGGGGGTGGCGGCTCCCCTGACGCTTTACTATGATGAAGTGCTCGCAATCACCATGGATCACGCATCAACACCTGTACGACTTGCTGCACTCGCCACGCTTGCTTCCTACCCAAGAAGGAACCGGGAGCGCTCGCAAGATTACTATCGGGTACAGTTTGGACCATCCAATGGACCCATCAGCAAAGCAGCAGTGTTGTGGCGCACGTGGAGACAACACACTGACTGCTTCGTTGGTACCATGGATTGGGCGGCAGGTATTGTCTCACTTGTGCCTCAGGGAACGAGACCTTGCTGTGCGTGCCACGGCCTATCTGCATTTAGCTGCATGCGCCCAGCATCGGCCTGGCAAAGGTATCAAACTTGGCATCAAGGCCATAGAGGTACCACGAAACGTTGCTTGCTTGTCTTCACTACCAGCCTCATTGCAGTACTTTCCTACAATCGATGGCAGGATGACCGATCAACACTGGTGAAGGTAGCTGCCATGCGTGCAATCGACAAGTGCGCAAGCCTTGGGCGTCACCACTTCAAGCCTGGTGTATTTGCAGCGTTGCTTTCAAGGTTTCTCACCATATACCAGAATCATCATCACACATTCATCCCATTTCTGAAGTGATGAACCGCGTGGGGTTGTCGGTACAGAATCGCCGGTGTATTGGCGAGCTACTTGATCAAGACTGTCGAGGCAAGGAGCCTGACAACCCTGGTCATCGATTGCATTGTCAACAATGTGTCGACATGTGAGAGGCACTTCTCTATGCTGCCTACTGAACTAACGGAGAGAATCAATGAGGCGCTGCAAGAGCAAGAATGCCACAGTACGTTGTCAGCTACCACATGAGTGCTCTTGAGGCCCTTGATCAAAAGTTCGTGCCTTTTTAGAGTGGGGAGACACTCTAGAGCCCAGTTTGCGCGAGCAACTCGGCGCCACACCAAGCAAGGACCTTCATTTACGTGCAAGACGATACATGAGACACTTTCTTGGTAGCTGTGGTCAATTCCACATGCTGATGAGACCGATCATCGAAGCACGATTGCATGATACAAGCTGGCTCATGAGGTACATGCCGACAAGTTGGTCGTCACTCAGGACCTTTTTTTTACCTCACGCACGCTATGCAGGGAGAGTGCGATGATCATGTTGCGCTTATTATGTGAGTCAAAACAAAGATTGGAATATGTGGTCGGCCAGCTCGAAAAGATCATCAGCATGGCTCACTCGCATCCTTCGGTTTGTCATCCTCCACCTGCAAGACTTGAGTTTGTTGGATTCTGATGCACCTCGTGGAACACAACAGGCCAGAGTGCGCGCAGCGAGCTCAATGGTGCTTCACCACCTGGCCAGGTTCAAGCTGAGCAGATATGATATCTTGAGTGCTTTGGCCACACATCTTCCTGATGAGCAGCATCCCAAGGCACTGCGTCGTCTCCTACAAGCGCTCCGCCAATGTTGTAATGTGCACATGGATAATGAATGGGTTTTGGGTCTTATCCGTCCGGTCTTCGATCGCGCCACCCAAATCTACGCTTCATCATCGTCATTATCGTCATGCACATCACCAACATCGGTATGGACCTGCCCTTTAAGCGTATTCTGGCAATTGGTGATCGTTCATCTACTTGATTTGTCTTGCAGCAGAAGGAGGAAGATGAAGCTGTTGAACAAAATAAGGTGGCAAAGGCAGCATTCAAACTCATCAAGCACGTGATCAATCAATGTAAAGACTCAGTAGCAGAAGGTACCTCTATCGCAAGTACCATGTTGTTTGCTGGTAGGCCGTGAGGGACTTAACCTGATGTGTTTTGAATCTTTCAGAAGACACATCAGAATTCGTTCTTTTCATTGGACGCAGTGCGATGAGCATGGTGTTAGGGCAACTTGGTGGCGAAAGGACAACGTACCCAACAGGACACTACGTCAAGATGCTCTCTTGTCTGCAGCTGTTTATTCCTCTCTGTACGATCACGCTAAGCTTCCCTCTGAATGTGATCATGCTATGGCTGACTGGCTCACCACTTTGCTTGATTGTGAACGCAGTGGGGAGAGATGGAGTTGAACCGTACCTTAGGGAGATTCTCCAACTCATCTTCCGAGACATCGAGTGGCTAGTGAACATCGCCACGAAGCACTCGAGCTCTCCCGAAGGAGAGGGGAAACACTGGTTCCCCTTTCGTCAGAACGTGCGAAGCGGTCTCGCGTACAACTTGGATGCGATTAAAGAGATGTTCAATCTTGGCGTTGATGTGCTGGCAATAGTTCCTGCCAGCGCCCTATTGACCATCATTGTTAAGATTTTCGAGGTACATTCCGTCAGCTTGGAACTTAGCACGCAAAAGCCAGCACTGACCCAGTTGATCCATTCTCAACCCAAGATATGCGACTACCTGGCTTTCAGTAGTGCTGAGCACGAGTTGATCGGACATCTGGTGAAGCTGGCTCCTCGTGAGGTCGAGAATTGTTCGGAAGAGACCAAGCGGGTCATCCGCAGCTCTTTCCACTCCTTTTACGATTCGTCTAGTCATGTGGTCATCTTACAGAGAATATACTGGGCAGGTATGTTCTCATCGTGTTTAGCCCTGATGATGTCTTTCCTGTTGCTGACGATGGGTGGCGGATGGGTGGATGCGCGGTGTGACCAGGCCATCTTGATTGCTACTGCCCTAGCGTCCTCACTCCTGAGTGGGTGTCCAAGTTCACCTCCCCACTGCGACACCTCATCACGTGCACAACGACCGACAGCAAGCATTGGTGGCACCTGGCGATGCTAGGCCTCTTGCACCTGGGTCGCCGCTTTGCGACGTCAATGCGAGTCGAGTTGGCTGCAGGCCTTCTTGCCAACACCCTCAGGCACAAGAAGTTCCCAGATAACTTGGATCGCAAGGAGAAGACAAACTCAGTCATCGGGTGGGCTCGTCTCGTATCCGTCCTCATGAATCCTCTTCCCGACCAACCACCTCTGTCTCCGATAGAAGCCATCAAGACAGCATTCTTCATGCTCGACTATGCGTTCAACTTCGAACCTTGCCTTCTCGTGCACCACGATGGCGACCATGATGACGACGATGGTGAGGAGTCTGCTGTCAAGAAGGCTATGGTTGGTGCTCTGCAATCAGTCTTCACCGACCACACCCTGGACACACTTACTGGCATGAGTCTTGCTAAGTTGGCCATAAAAGTCGATCTCGACAAGCTGGTCATGCTCGCGGGAGAGTACTTGCTCGAGATGGAGGAAGACCATGACGAGATAACACATGTGAAGAGCCTCATGCACAGAGTGCCGACCCTGTACGGCCGTAATCCATTCTTCACACTGCTTGCTCACTAAGATCGAGTGGCGAGTGTCGATCGACTGACCAATATTACATACTTTTGTGGCTAGGGTGGCGAAGGATAAAATGGAGCCTGACGAAGATGAGCATGGCTGTGAAGAGAACGAGGACTAGCACGACTAAGAAGGCTGGAATCATCCCTTCCCTTGCTGGCCATCATTTGATGAGGATAGCAAATCGGTACAATCACATTGATGACATGTACTGGAGATAACTTCGAAGCGTAGGTAGACGGGAAACAACTAGGTCACATCTCTGATGAGGCGAACTTGAGAGGAATCACCCACGACTCCTGTGGTTCGAGGATTGTACCTGCCATCACCACCGGTTGAGGTTTCCCCACCGGCGCAATGATAGCAGCCTACGTGAGCGGGCCAAAGATCGCTTCACTGTTGAGTGGATCTGCCAGGAGGATGGGTTGCATGGGGTGCGCCTGGTTGTGGGCCTGGATCGCTGTGTGCTGTGCTGAGGTCCAACTGGCGTACACACAAACACTCAGACATAGAATACTTGTTTTCCATCCATCAGGCCTTCCACTTCCAGGAATTGGTGACTTGGATCTGCATCAATTGTCAGCATAGCACTGTGCCCAGTGGTGCCTACTATCATACCAGTGTGCTTGCTATAGCTGATGAAGAACGGGTGAATGCCTGATAAAGCAAAGCAGAACATGAGAGAAGTTATGAGGAGTGTTCAAAGCATATGCAGAAGTTAGTGTTATCCAATGTGTGGAAGCTATGGCCTTGATCTGTACAGTGACCAGACACAGTTGCCTGTTAGGCACCATGGCAAAGAAGGCAAAACTGTTTCGAAATTTTTTGGATTTTTCGGAAAGTTAGACTGAGAATAGCAAAAATATGTCTTCTTTCTTGCGGTGAACTCCCTCTTCTGTTGAGTTTCCTCCATGCTGTCGTCCTTCTCGCACCACTTGGACCACGTCCTACCTCCCGCCATGCTTCGCTCCTTTGTGCTGCACACAACCGGCACCAACAGCACACCCACGCCCACCGTCTTCTTCTGGCGACGGCCGTGGGGTGGGACACTGGTGTCTCTGGGCGCGTGCGTGGGGCTGACTTGGGTGCCCTACTTCCTCTATCGTCGCATGTATGTTCGCCGACTGGGCTCTCGGGCCTGGGACACCATCGAGCCGAGGACCAACATATTTAGGTACTAGAATTAAAAAATAATTTTGTGATATTATTCCTTTTTGATCAATGCATTTTATTTAATATCTCATCATGATGACGTTTCTTTCCAGGGCTGAAGATGAGGAACACAGGGAGAGTGTCCTTTCGTACATGCGGTACACGTCTGATGATCATGATGAATGTGGAAATATCATGCATTCGTCATCATGGGTGACATAGTTATCGAGTCAAAAGTAGTCCTTGACGTTGCTAATGAGTATGTGGCGATGTAATACGTAACACAGGCGCTGCCTTGCCGCGCATGCAAATGGGATCGAGTCGTTTCCTGTATACGCCACAGCCATACTGTTGGCTATCATCACTCGGGTAGGTGATCACGAACCATCTGGTGAAGGAACCTGACGGCTTTCGTTTGCATTGACAGGTGGACGCCCGCGTGGTGGACAAGCTAGCCTGGATTTACGTTCTTTTGCGCATCCTTTATACCTTGTTTTATGTTTATGGTATGTTTATCTGCAACCTGTGTCTCTGTCAAGTTTCTAACCAAGTCAAAGGATCAAATGCTTTTGTGGCAAAGTTGCGCTCGCTATCTTGGATAGGGAACTGGGTCATCATCTTGGCACTCTACTGGAAGAGCCTGCAGCGTGTTCACCGACTGTCCATCAGCACTTAATACATTCTTGTGGCCTTTGAAGGAAATATTTTTTCTCTTTCCTTTTCATTGTTGCACTGCCGGCAATCAGAATCAGCAGCACACGCATCGTACACACAATCATGGCTGCCCCTCCCATGCAGGCTCCCATCCTTGTTCTCAGTACGTAGTGGGCCCTGTTCCCGGCCTTTTTGTCTTCACTACGCATAGCGTGCCGCTTTTTTTGTTTTGCATAATGTTTCTTTGATCTTTATTTAAAAATTGACATCATCAATGTGAATGAAAGTACTGACTTGATTGCATGTGCGGTGCAGCCGAGAACACCAAGCGCGAGAGCGGTCGCAAGGCGCAGAGGAACAACATTGCCGCTGCCAAGGCCGTATGTAGCGTGGTGCGAACCGCGCTCGGCCCCCGCGCCATGCTTAAAATGATTCTCGATAGCATGGGCGGCATCGTCCTTACCAACGACGGCAATGCCATCCTCCGCGAGCTGGAGGTGAGCCACCCCGCTGGTAAGAGCATGATTGAGCTCAGCAAGACTCAGGACGAGGAGGTAGGCGACGGCACCACCTCCGTTATCATTCTCGGTAGGCCTACTCCCCCTATGTGGAAATCTTGCATTTTACGTCGCAGGGAGTTTTGATCGCAATTGAATTGAGGACCCTTGCTGATAATTTTCTCTTAATTGGGATGCGTTGGGGCGCATGCCTCGCATCTGGATCTAATCGGCAGCCGGTGAGATGCTGACTGTGGCGGAGCCCTACTTGGAACGGAACATGCACCCAACGGTTATCATCCGCGGTTTCTTCAAGGCCCGCGACGATGCCTTGGAGGCCTTGGACAAGCTCGCCATCAAGGTAGACATTTCCAAGCGCGAGGAGCTGCTGAGCATAATCAGGAGCTGTCTCTCCACAAAATTCGTGAGTCGCTGGATGGAACTGATGTGCAACCTTGCTCTCGATTCGGTCTCTACTATTGTTACTCTCGACGGAAACCGAAAAGAGATCGACATCAAGCGCTACCTGAAGATTGAGAAGGTGCGTGAAGAACAGCTCATGCGTGGGTGTTGCGTTGGGCGCTGACGGTCGCGGCTCTTTGTATGTCAGATTCCTGGCGGCGAGCTGGAGGACAGCTACGTGCTCAAGGGAGTCATGCTTAACAAGGACGTTCTGCACTCGAAGATGAGGCGAAGGATTGAAAACCCTCGCGTCCTCCTCCTCGATTGCCCCTTGGAGTACACGAAGGGCGAAAACAACATTATGGTGGATGTTTCCAAGGAGAGCGACTGGACCGCAGTGCTGAAGGCCGAGGAGGAATGGGTGAAGAAAACGTGTGACCATATCATTGCCTTCAAGCCCGATCTCGTAGTCACCGAAAAGGGTATTTCCGGTACGGCCTTCCCCATGCTTCTTCTGTTTTGGTGCGTAACTCACACAGCATTTTGCAACATCGAAGATCTGGTGCAGCATTACTTCGTAAAGAACAACATCACTGCGCTCCGCAGACTACGCAAGACTGATAACAACAGAATAGCTCGGGCAACTGGCGCCGTAATTGTGAACAGAGTTGAAGAGATCAAGGAAACCGACCTGGGTACCAAGTGCGGCCTCTTCGAGGTCCGAAAGATCGGTGATGAGTACGCTTTCCCTCTTTTTCTTCATTAATATCCAACAGTGCTGTGATGCTTACGTCTGGAGTAATATGAAGCTTCTTATGATTAAGCTTTATGTAGTGGATTACTGAGCACTACATAACTTCATTCACCGCTAAGCTGCAAGCTTGTGCGTATACTGACCTGATGTTTTCAATCCGCTCTAGGTACTTCTCCTTCCTGGAGGATTGCAAGGACCCCAAGGCCTGTACCATTTTGCTGCGCGGTGCTAGCAAGGACGTCCTTAAAGAGGTTGAGAGGAATCTTCAGGTACGATTGTTTTGCCACCCCTTTGCATGACTATTTTTCTCACATCAAATTTCTCTTTCGCTTTTACAGGATGCCACATGTGTGGCGCGCAACATCCTGCTCGACCCGCGTCTGTGCCCTGGTGGCGGAGCCACTGAAATGACCATCTCTCAGGCGCTTCGGGAGAAGTCCAAGTCTATTGAGGGCGTGGAACAATGGCCTTACATTGCCGTTGCCAATGCTCTTGAAGTCATCCCAAGGTAACCACCACTTTATCTTCACAACCCGCCAAAGCAAAAAGGCTAACTCATCGAACTCTCAAGAACTCTTGCCGAAAATTGCGGCGCTAGTGTTGTGCGCGTGCTGACGGAGCTCAGGGCGAAGCACGACGAGGGCAAGAACCCAACATGGGGCATTGATGGCGTCAAGGGAACTCTTGCGGACATGATGAACTTGGGTGTGTTTGAACCCTACTCGGTCAAGGCTCAGACGATCAAGACCTCCATTGAGGCTGCCTGTCTTCTGCTTAGAGTGGATGATGTGGTGTCGGGCATGAAGAAGAAGGACCGCAACTGAGCGTTCTCCCTTTCTCGTGTACCTCTTTCAGCGTTCAAACACATTCTCATGAACATCGTGCAGGGAGAAAGCGGAGGTTTTTGATTGGAATCTTTACATACAAGAGGGGATTGTCAAGAAGTTTTCTCACTTGGCATAGTAGTTGGTCTTGCCGTCTGCTTCCTCCGCGTCGCTGTCGTCCTTCTTGAAGCAGGGTAGCGGGCAAGGGATGAAACAGAAGCACCATTCCGCTTCCTCGTAGCATCGGCACAGATTACAGCAGATTAAGTAACAATAGTCTCCGCCGAGCAGACTTCGCTCCACTCTCAATACCACCGATTCATCCTGTTCTTCTTCCTGTACACTGTCTGCGTCGGCCTTGCCTTGATCCCTCCTGTGTGCAATCAACCAATTCATTCGCGTGCATCACCAATTGAGTTTCATTCATCAAAGGATGATTGCATGGGGAAGTGGCCTTGTACACTGGAGGAATGACACCATAGTCGGCAAGCGGTCGATCGCCAGTGAGAGCGCGATGACCACAGTAGAGGGACTGCTTATTTGGCGAGAGTCCGGTACGCTGTGTACCCAGAGTCAGCACAACGTTCAGCAGGGAACGTGGACGTCATTACAAAAGAGAAGATGAAGATGAAAGCAAGGGAAGATGGAAAGGGAACCTTCTGCACGGCTCGCTTGATGGAGGACAACTTTACAGTTTCGACCACACGCAGGGCGAGGAGAGACCCTCCCGGAAGCTCCAACTCCAGTCGCACCCGGCGCTCCTCCTGCTCCGTCAGCAGCTGCTCGTTGTCCATCACTTGGGGTCTCGCTACAACTGGCAAATTAATTTGTTCTGTTGCTAAACCATTTGGAATTTGCGTTTCACTTGTTGAAACGGTTTCATGAAACACAAACAGCTTGGATTACGCTAAAACTCTTGTTTCGAAATTTTTGAAACAACTCAGCTGTCCCTGAGGTGAGTCTCCCCTCTATCATAGTCCACGCCAGAGACTTTGTTTTACTCTCTCTTCGGCTGGAGGTAAGTGAGTAGCGCGACAAGGATCGTCTTGCATTTCTGGGTACGGATGCTGCCGGCGGAACGCAATGCATCGTGGCCATCGGTGATGGTGATGCATTCCTCAAGGACGATCTCAGTAATATTCTTCCACAAGGCTTTCTGCAGGTGCAAAGTACTAAAACTGGCCCTGGTCCTGCTGCATGGCTCTGAAGTAAAAGGCTCTTCTTCAGTGTGCCTTGCTGTGTTTGCTCCCGTCCGCTTCTGTGTAAGGTTTGAGGGGAGTCGCCACAACTAATTGGTTGCACACGGATTGTCCACTCCGCCAAGTCAAAGGAGAACCACGATCCAAGCGAAGGCAACGTGCAGGAATTCTCTGAATGATCCTAGGGGCCACTGGTGGGCTTTGGCTGTGTCACTCCATTCCTCAGTTGTATGTTAGGAACAGCTTGATTGTGTTTTGCGAGTCAAGTATCATGGCTTTATACGTTATTGTGTTCCTTACGAGCAGAACATTACGTCTTCACGTACGCGCCTTACTGTGAAGTGCCCGGCTTACGGAGGGTAGTGTTGTCAGTCTTGAGGGCAAACCTGGACCGTAAAGAATACCTCAGCGCGGTGCAATGAGAACAGGATACAACTTAGTACGCACCATTGATTTCGACACTTAACTGCAGCCTTCCGCACGACTCTCTTGGGGTCATCCAGGGCTTTCCCGAGTTCGTTTGTGACTGAGACATGCCTCTTAAGTTTCGAAATGAGATAAGGGTGAGGAGAAGCTACGCACTCTTCTTCTGATAAGGGAAGATCTTGTAAAACGGAAGCGTGATGAATGACGACAAACACTCAAGTGCTGCTATCCGAATGCCCTGTAGTGTAAGGTTCCCGGTTAAGACGTACTGTCCCAGTGATTATGGAAATGGTTTGTACCATCTTTGGCTTGAATGTGCAGAGTCGTAAGAGTTCGGGTATGAAGGCCGACAGGTGCTGGCTCACCATATCAGGTGCTTCAGTGACGAGCATGGAAAGAGTTTTGAGTGTGGATGAGATAAGTCCTGGATCTTGAGACGCTATTGATTGAACAATAAGCGGCATGACCTACAAGCAAATTGTCATGAGTTGATGGCACAGATGAAATGGTGAGGAATGAATACTACCGTATGAAGTTCAGAAAGTAGGACTGACTTTGGTATATGCTTGAGAAGGTAGGAAATAGCTAGGAGGTATGAGGGTTTGACAGGAGTTGGGGCACTGTGGAAACCCTGTAGTAGGGTCGGAAGCATTTCGCTAAAGAATCGCTGTTTGTATAGGATCTGGTGTAGTTGCGGAGACAGTTAAGTCTTCTCATTCTGTTCACTGTGCCTGACATGTGCGTACTCGTATACGAGAGCTTGTATTGGCGTTAAGTAGATTCTGCGATTCTCCAAGAACTACGTCCATCGCTTGTGCTGCGATGATCGACAACCTTGAAGAAGCGGACTGTCAGCCTACATTTAAGTGAGAGTAAGGACATTCAGTAAGCAAAGTACTTTTTGTTTTCCTCTTCCTTGGTAGATGAAAGCAGAGTAATCAGGTTCGTGGCTACCTCCTTGCTCTTAGGATGTCCACGCATTACTAGCGCCTTAGCCAACTAATTTTGTAACTATTCATGAGACTTGCTGCTGAGATAAAATCACTGCGAATACGAACCCAGGTGAGAGTGCGTAGTGCATCAGCTTGCTCTTGGAATGGTGCAGCCGAGTCTTCATTGAGCTTGCGCTGGAGCTCTGGTAGAACTTGGGCTAAGAATTCATTTAACTCAGCAGAGTCTGTACGTTACTGTTAGATGGAAGTGGAATTGCACATCCAGCCGAGGGGTTTTGTCACCTTCTGGGAGTTTGTTGACCACAGCTGCTAGTCCCTGAGAGGCTGACAGTGCTATCGTTTCACGCATCTTGACGGCAGCAGTGCTATTGGCGAGGGATCGAGTGTCGGTTAATGCGTACAACCGGCTTAGAACCTCATCCACAGAAAGCAGTGGTGTCTGATAACAGAGTAAATTAGCATAAAGCAACAATAAATAGAAGAGAACTGGGTACATCGCAATGTGCAGAGCCAATCACAGCAGAAAAAATCCTAACAAGAAGCTGTTGGGCAGTTGGCGCCTCAGGATCGAGAGGATGAAAAGCTTCAACCTGTAGTAAGCAGTTGTTAGCATAGCATACAAAGTGCTGTCCCTGGGTGGCGGTGACCTACGTTGTGAACGAAGTTATCCGATTTGCCGTGAAGGAACAAAGTTACAATAGAATCAACAAACTGAGCACGGACTGAGCCAGCTTCAAGTCCCCGAGTGATAGAACCGAAGATGCGCATAGCGGAGTTCAATGCATGCACATAATCAGTTGACCCTGCACTGGTTGTTTGCTGCCAATGAATTAAGATAAGAACAGGCAGGATTGCGGAATGTGAAGGGGAGTACTATTGTGGAAGTCTCATTTATCAGCAGTCTAAGGATTACTGGACAATGATGCGCCGCCCACTCGTTGGAGTCATAAGAGGCACCCGGAGCGGTGATGATTCGGGACATTGTATCAAAAATATGTGCTGGAATAGAAATCTCTTTGCTGTCTGAGCTCTCGTGCTTGATGTCTGGTGGAAACTTAAGCATAAGATAGCAATTGGGGACCACAGTCAAATATGATGTACCAGCCCATTGCGACTCAGCGACTTGGAGTAGCTTTGGCACGATGACTTGGCACAGAGAAGGCTCGGAGGCCAACACAGCTAGTGCGCCGAGCACGGAGGAGACCGCCGATCCATCAATTTCTTCGCTATTTTCCTCACCTTCGGGGCGTGCTATTGAAACAAACATCAGCCTGTTTGTCAGATGTTGTGCGGGCGAATCAAGAATACGATACGTTGAGGTACAAGATTGGCAGAGTCAACTTTGATAGCCGTCACAGCGTTGATTAATGCTGGCAGTGTAAACCGCTCTACTAGTGCAGCCTTACCAGCCTGGTGAGCAATCACATCTAGTGCTCGAAGTGCGTTTGACCTGCGTAAGGCGGTTTCAATGCACTTGACCAGCGTAAATCAAACACGGCGACCCTTACCGAACAATAGCATCTTTATCGTCCAGTACGGCTTTAGTAAAATGAAGCAAGACTATTTCGCTCTGCACATATGTCCGGTTAGTAATCACCTACATTGCACTGAACATGAATATAGGTGAGCCAACCTGAGAGTCATCGAGAAGATCGGCAGAAAGGAGACTGCGCAAGCCAGTAATTGCCGATATTTTGAACTTGGCCAAACCTATCGAGCTATCTGAAGTCTACATACAGATATACATATCTGTTAGCTGAGTTGATCGACCAGAAGAGAGTCCAAACGGCGATCATACAAACACGCCAGTAAATGTTGTGAAGAGCTGGTCGCGATAAGGCCGCAAGGGATGATCTTCCATGGTAAGCTCTATCGTGATGTATGTTAGATGGTGTTAATGCCCAGCAAAGTTATCGTGGGTATGAGATCTATACCAAACTGGCTAGCTGCCACGAAGTTAATGATGAGATCAAGCAGAGACTGCTTGTGTGAAGGTCGTTCCTCGACCTTGAACTGTCTAAGCAGGACTGGAAATGTATCCTTCAGGATTTCCTCGCACGCGCGTACTGAATTAAAAAGCGTTATGTGAGCAGCTCAAATACACGACTGTATATGCAGGCAGCAATACCCGAGGCGCTGGCCGCAGACTGCAATATCTTTCCACAGGAGATCGCAATTTTGGAGTCTGGCGAGCGCAGCTCGTGCAAGCATTGGTTGATTAGAGGCTCGAGAAACTCCTGAATGGATACCATTACCCACTGTCTTGGCCACAGTATCTAAGCAGGTGACACGTACCCTAAGGTTGGATGACACTCGTGTGCCAGACGCAATTGTCACTACATCTGAAGAGAGAACCTTCGTTAAGTCTGCCACAGTTTCGAGTGCCTTGTCCACAACGCGAGCCTCCTTTGATGTGAGAACCTGAAAAAAAGTTAGCTTGTTAACCAATCAATCTCCAACTCAGCAAACTTACCTCAGTGCGTAGAGCTGGCCAAATGTCTTCCACATACCTAGATATTGTAAGGGAGCCGTAGTTCTTGGCGCACTGCGCGAGCGTCTCGAGAGCATCAAGCTGAAAATAGTGCATGAGTAGTTTTTTGCGCATAGGCGAGCTCGTGAGTAAGACCGGTACCTTAGTTTCCGTAATTGTGGAAGATTCCTTGTCGAGAAGGAAGGGGATGGTGAATTGAGCGAACTCAGAAGATGAAGCAAAGCATGCCCTGGAATCAGGCTTAGGAGTTGCGCCGTCCATATCTGTACATGTAATTACGTTACCTTAAATTCTGCACAAGGGCCTCCTTTGTGATTCCGTAGGGATCGTTCGGCTTAGGTGTGAAGGTGACAGGAAAGTAAACGGATACAACTTCGAAGAGTTCCTCGGCAAAACGCACAAACTCGGGAATGGTACGGACGACAGAGACAAAGGACTTGAAGCCTGTCACAAGGTTCCTTGGATCACGCTCGCCATCAAGTACGCGCACAAAGGAAAAGACAAAGTCGGCTTTGAGAGACCGCGCAGCTGGAATCAAAATTATGTCAGTCATGAGCCAGGGTTAAGTGATGAACAGGACATACCAGATGTATGTTTGTCCAATACCACAGAATAAATTTGAAGAAGACTCATGCGCGCCGGCTGGGAAAGTGACACCATATATCCTTGGTCGACCACCTCCGCGGTGATACTGCAGCAGATGACCGATGAGAATGGTGCAATCAAGAGTGGTGTTAGCAATCATTACCTTCGTACGATATTGATCACGTCATTTTCGTTTACTTGATGGTGTTCCAAAAGTGCCAGAATGCCCTTTAGCACCTCGGAGATGGAGGGGAAGTCCTAGAGGTGGACATCCACTCAAAGAATCAGTGCACTGTCTTGAATGTTCATCAGGAAGGAATGTCAAATTGTACCTGCAAACGATCAGTATAAAAAGCGGCAAGAAAGTGGACCGATCCCTCATCCATACGTAGATCAGGTAGACGTCCGATGACCTCGGACAGGAGCAGCGTAGCTGAAGTGAGAGAAAGGGATACAGCAGTTGGTGAGTGCTTGACTATCAGCATGCTGTCACTGTTTGCAGCTAGTAGGATGGCCGCACCTCTTCCACGGACCACCTCATCCTTGGACGGCAGATAGTCCGCCATGCTCTCCACCAGCTGATGCAGGGTCACCCTTCCTCCGCTGATGCCTGCCCATTTTTTTTCATTGTTAGAGAAATATATACAATAAATCACCAAATCAATCAATAAATACATAATAAAATTATATTTTTGAAAGAAAGAAAATAATTGTTTTCCCAGACGATTATGGGGATTTTTGAAAAATGTCAATTGGAAACTGTGGATTCGGATTAAATGAAAATTTGTTGCTCTTATATTCATCCAACAAACAAAGAAAACTACTTACGCAGAAGCACGTCATTGAGGGCATCGGTGCGTTGCGCATCCCCCTTCTCTGGATCGACAAAATCGTCAATTGTGGCCACCAGCGCACGCTCCGCCATCTTGCGGGAACACTAGGCACTACACAAGGAAATTGTATTTTCTCTGATTTTCCCTATTTTCCTTCAAGGGAATCTCTGTGGCATTCAAGGACATGCTGTTCACTGGTGCTGGAAGATCACGCGCTCGTCGGGCATCATCATCATGCACATCATGCACATCATCATCATCATCATCATCATCATCATGCACATCATCATCATTGACACCAACTCGGCCCTAAAAACAACGTAAACCCCGACATCGAGAACCACAACACGCGCTTATGAGTTTGCCAAGGGCATCCAGTGCCGTAGCTACCACGGCGCGCCCATCGTCTTCGAGAGTAAAGATCCCGTTCCTGCATGAGTACTAACACGTGCTACTAACACGTTCCCGAGAGTCCTTTGTGTCCATTAAGATAAGTACAAATATCATCTCTCATGAACTCTCAATTACGAGCTGGCCAATGAGCCCTTTCTGGTGGCCGCTCCCAGGTTTTAGTTGAACGCCAAAGACAACTCACACATACGTGTGTGCAGCAGCAAACATTCTTTGATGAACCAGAACAGTTCATGTGGGTAGCGCTGAGCTCAAGAACCCACCAACGCCTAATTTCCAGGTGATTTGCTATTGGCGAAAAAATGGCCATCTCCATGAATTTCCGTATCTGATACTTCCTTCACTTTGCTTTTTCTATTCTTGAAGAGAGGAGAAGGAAAGATTGAGGAAGTGACGTGTTGCTGGTGAGTAGCATCTATTTTAACCACCACCATGTCCTCCTTTGTGAAGCTGGTACCGCGCGCATGTCACGTGTGCTGCAAGCTACAGCTTCCTTGCGATGGGTATATTTCCTCCTTTTTAGATCCAACAATAACATAATATTTTTATTTTTTCTTTTTCATATTTTTACTATTAGATAACTGTTTCATGTTTATTTACTAATAGATTTACCATCTTCAGCCCATTTTTTAAAGTCAATCTAACATAGGAGTTAAAAATAACTCCTTTTCTGTGGGGCGTCACAGACTGCCAGGCAAACGTCCATGTCAATGGTGTGTAAGGTTGGGACAGGCGGAAAGCTGTCTCTTCCCGTCGGTGCCGGCTGCCACCGGCAGTGCTGCGGCCGTACCGCGGCCCATTGTCCCAAACAGTGCTCCGAGGGTGGCAATACCTCGATCATCACACCCATCACCAAGCGTGACAGTAAACTTTGGAACGGGAAAGCGTGCACGTTCTTCTGATGAAGAGGATGGTGCGTACAATCGATTCCAGGGAGTGAGAGAACGCCGGAGGTGCAGATGTTCAAAGCTGACTCATATCTGTGCTTTGTTGTGGCGTTATGCAGCTCACGGTGGGAGTCCGGGAACAGCGACGACGCCAACGGAATCATCATCACCACAGGGCAACTCGGGACAAATGATGTCCTCAAAGAACAAAGAGGATCGTCTCTACTCTGACACTGCGCTCGCGTCCTTCATCTCACTCGTCACGACGCAGTTGGGCGAGATGCGACAGCAAAACCGAGAGATACAACGACAGCTCAGCTCCGTGGTCAAGCGACAGAAGCGGACCGAGAAGCAGATGCGAGAGATGAGCGAGCAGTACGCAGCCAACATTGAGTGGGTGCTTCGCATGGCCAACCAGAATGTACCCTCTCTCGCAATGTCTCGCCCTCTTTCTTCACGCTACTACGCATCAGAATCTTCGAGCGAATCGATGTTCGACGACTACCTAATCAATCATTCGGATATCGTGGCTATCCTCCGCGAAGTGCTACCCTTCTTCACCCTCTTCGATATTACTGATAATACGCCAATCGTCGTAGATGATATAAGGTTCCTCTTTCTCTTCGGATGGTTGTGCTGTAAGATAACTGAAAACATACATGTGTACATTGCAGCAAACCCTTCTGTGCGTTTGAGATGCTCCCGAACGAATCCGGACAAGAAGTAGCTGTGTTCCGATACACTTCGCCTGCCTACAACAAACTGCTGGGCTACAGCCAGGTGAGTGAGATTGCGCTTTCCTAACACACATACCGTACACCCTCATGGTCGTCACACATGCTAAGCCTCCATCCGCTAGGGTGAACTGATGGACAAACCCTCCACTTATGCATTCTATCACAAACCAACTGCTGTACGTGAGATCATCAAGCACTATGCAGAGATCTCGCCCCAGCTTGCCCCTATTGGGCCCGTCTTTCAAGTCGCATACACTCTCTCGACCAAGTCACAGCTCCTGATCCAGGCACATGCGCGCCACCAGTACTTTAGTTACCACGGAAAGGTATGCTGAGCGTCCTGATGAAGATATTCACGGCTTATCACCTTCGTGATTGTCATTCAGGTGCGATGGACGGTCATGGTGCTGGACAGTGCTGTGTGCACTCAAATGGCGCCACTCCCTTATTCAGCCGGCAGCAGTTGTACCATCAATTCTCTGCCTCGCAACAGTGATTGTGCACAAATCTCTGAGAAGGAACCTGCGACATTCGAAGAGCATGAGCAGAGTTTGGCGCGGCCACTCTGATCCCAAGTGTATGTAATTGCCAGCAGCTACCCGAGCATATACTAAACAACGTATGAAGTTTCGGTAGCGTTTAAGGTACTAGAGATTGGCGGCCACGCCTTGAGCTCTCTGCACAAGAGTCAGTGTTCAGACACTCAATGCGAAATGGTAGAGGGAAACGAGTTGAGCTTACCCGGTGAGTCGCAGGCAACGATGGCATGGCGCCAGCTGAAAAGGGTGATGAATGTGCGCTTAAATTGCTTGGCTCATACGGCCATTCACATTCCTGTTCTTCCTCGTCCTTATTTTTTTGCTCTTTTACAAATATTTATCTTACAATTTCGTTGCAGGAAATAATATTCCGTGTGCACCGGTCACAGAAAATGTGCACGTGTGTTTGTCCTGCGTTCCTTCTCCTTCTCCTCCTCCTGTAGGTTCCATTACTCCCAGCCGGTACGTTTGCTGTACTGTGCTGTGCTGTCCTTTCTCTATGTGTGTGAGCAGCAGGTTCAGCAGTGACTTCACAGAGTTACTGCAGTTAGGCATGGTTGCCCTGATTGCTGCTCAAATAATCGCGAATGGACAATCCTGTCCAGCTGAGTTCGATCATGGGGGAGGACTCCCGTCTCGAGCTCTCCCATCCCAGTCAGGCCCAGAGGAAGAAGAGGGCCCTGGGCCTGACCCTTCCTCTTGAAGCACAGAGCGGTTTTCGCCATGAAGGCCTTTCATGACGAATCCCGTGAGCTTGGGATACCAACCATGACCGTCTGGATGATGGTACGCATCTGGAGTGAAACGTGACCCTTGGAGAGGGATGTGCATGGATGTCTCATGAGGCAGATATCAAGGACGTGTCCATATCCATGTTAGTGCATCATAGTTATCTCTATTGCCATTGCATACATGAGCAGCTTACGCTGCTGCAAGGTTGACTTGTCCCAAGGATGCCCAAGCCAGAACGTTGCCAGCCTTGCTTCGTACTCCACTGTCATCTCCACCGGTGGTGAGGGTCCGTTTTGCTGGCCCTTGTCCGTCCTTCTCTTCTCTTGCACGCTTTCCTCCCTGCTCATCTCCATTACTGAGTGTACGGACTGTGAGTTGCGCGTTCCACTGGTGACAAACGAAATGGATCATCACGCCCGACAAGAGGCGATCATTATACGTATGCAGCCTGAGAAGGCTGCCACGCCAGGCCATGAACTCTACACTTGTTGCTTGAGTGCGTGCCCCCAACACGCCAACTCAACACATTCTTCCTGAGCTAAGCTGCAATGACTATGAGAAGGCAAGCA
>CDEZ01021259.1:0-14869 GCA_000826365.1 Acanthamoeba royreba | reverse complement strand
CACACGGCCAGCACGACGACGACGGCGGCGGCAATGATGCCGATGGTGATGGGGATGAAACAGAAATGGAAGAAGGTTCGAGGGAGGAGGAAAGCGATGAAGGAGGGGCGGGAGGAGAGGAGCGACTTTGTTACAAGAAAGGAGACAAGATGCACATATTCGGGAGTGAGGGCGATGGTCACTGGAAATGCTGGTTGAAAGGGAAGCAAGGAGTGGTTCCGATGGCGCATGTGAGATTGCTTCCTCCTTTTCGCTGCTTCGCTGCAGAGCACTTCCACGAGCAACAACTTTACCCGGCCACTGGTCCCAAAATGGAGCCCGACAGTGTAGGCGGACGAATAGATGTCGATGTGCGTATGCGGGTGAAGGCCAGCGAGCGAGAGATCCGGCGGCAACAGGTGGATATGACTCTGAGACGATTGCTCAAGCGGATGAAAACGAACAACGTGATCTTTGCCGACTTCCTCATGCAATTTCTCATTTACGATCCCTCGCGCCGCTATACTCCTCAAGAGGTACATAGGTCCATCGATGAGCTTTTTGCTTCTCCATCTGACAATTTATCTGCGGTGCAGGCCTTGTGTCACAAGTTTTTGATTCCTTTCTTCCCATTTGCCTCTGTCTTTCCTGAAGTGAATGCGGGTACATCATTTGTGAGTTTTCTACGTTATCAACTACTGTGTGATGACCATCGTCAATACAGTTAAATCAAGCCCCAGCGAGCAAGTCGAAGAGACTGTGAGGCTTGCTGAACGGCAGTGTTTAGTGGCAGAGCGAGAAAGTGCGATTGCCGAGCGCGAATGGCAAGTAGCAGAACGTGAAAGCAAGGTCGAGCACGAGCAAAAGCAGGCCACACAGGCGATGCAGCATGCCCAACGGATGGTGGAGCATGTGAACGAAATGAAGCGACAACTGGACGAGACTAAGAAGTTACTTGATGCTCGATTCGAGGAAAGCGAACAGGAGCGCATGCTCGTAGCCGCATCACGTAAGGAAATATTTATCAAGAAGGAGCAATTGCGTGAAGTGAGGCGTAGCTTGGACAAAGCTCGTCAAAGTAATGAGCGGGAGGCTAATAGATTGGCAGAAATGAGGAGCGAGGTGGAGAACATTCAAGAAGCAGCCAAGAGAAAAGAGCAGGAGGTGATGGAGCTCACAAGCAAACTGGAGGAGCAGCAGAAAGCTATCGAAGCGCGGCATCATCGGTTGCTAGAACAAGAGGCGCGGTTGGGAAAGGAGAGGCAGGCGTTTGAAAGCATGCAGCGCGAGCAAATGGATCGGATTGCCAAAGAGAAGCAGGCTCTGGAGCTGGCAAACACTCACCTGAACAAAGATCGCAATGATATTAGCGCGGCCTGGAAAGAAATCAAAGTTCGCGACGAACGACTGCGCAGGTGCGAGAATGAACTAGAAAAAAAGAGAAGAGACGATGAAGAGTTACGCTCTCACTTGTCATCCGAGAGAACAAGACTTAGAGAAGAACGAGATACGTTCGAGGAGAAGCGGCGCAAAGAGCAAGAGCGCCTCAACGCAGAGGACAAGAGACTCGAAGAAGCCAAGGCCACGGTGAAGATGAGTCTGGAAAAGACGGAACTGGCACGACAGGCTTTGGTGGAACAACAGCACAAGGTCAACGCGATGGAACGCGAGGCTCGACAACAAGAGTGCAAGAACGACGAGGAGCGGTCACGGTTGGAGAAGGAGCGGAGAGAATTGGAGGAAGAGCGACATGGATGGGAAGAGATGAGGCAGATGGAGCGCGACGAGCTCGCTTCCGAACGTGCCCACCTTGCCCGCGCCAAGATGCTGCTGGCGACCGAAATGGCGGTTACAAAAGACAACTCGGCATCTAGTCGCCTAACGCCACGACGAGGAAAAGCCGATGTCGACGCCGTAGAGGTTGAACTGTGGAAGGCACAAGCCGAGACGCGGCAACAGGCACACGAAGTCGAGGGAACGGGTGACCGACATCCACCACTGTATCTTACTCTTCACCAGATTGAAGGCCGTACGCCATCTCCGTCATTCATTTCTTCGCCGTTATCGTCACCGTGGCCATCTCCTTCGCCTGTCCTACTCCATCGACAGCAACAGCGGCTACCATCACCATTAACACCGCTCGTGCGAGTCGGTCGAGTTTCCGCCGTTCGTTCTCCGCCAGCAAAGGCCAGCTTCCCTTCTGCAAAGAGCCAACTTCATCCGCCTGCAGTATCCTCTACGGCCGGGTCTGGCGAGGAAGACGAAGACATCCTTTTGCTCGATGACCATCAACGCCGTCCCGAAGAGGAAACGATCCCGCCGACCAGAGGCAGCAAGAAGCGAAGAAGAGGTGTGGGTATGTAACGAAAACGGATTACTACCATTTTTGCACAATTGGGAAACTCTTCGAGAAATAAGGCTTCTTCTTGCACCGCGGTCACGTAGACAGCGCGCAACCATGTCGAAGCAGGTGTGTCCCTCACTGAACTGAATCCTTGTGCTGTCCGCTGATAGTGAGTGCCCCGTCCCTAGATTCTAGACGTTGAAAAAGAGGTGGCATGGCTCCGGGCCGAGCTTGATGCCATACGAGAGGAAGCTTTGGCCCTGAAAGCAAAACTCCAGGGCTCCTCGGGCCCATCCTATTCTTCATCCTCTTCGTCTGTACAGCTTCATCCCTTCTTCTGTGCTTAGCAATGGCTTAAGTAGTAGTTTTGTTGTTCAGTCCCCCTCAGAACCGGCAGCAGTGGGCAGCACTGGTCAACTATCGAACGCTGCTGTTCCGCCAAAGCCTGATGTTACAGCACCTGTGGTTGTTACATCCGCCCCACCTGTGCCGGAGGAGAATAGTACCTTAGAGGGCGAGACTTCCGGGACGGAGGACCATAAGGCTACGCAATCGGCGAGTAGCTCTTCGGCCGCGATTGATGCGGCAAGCCCAGGTAAACTACCTTGTCGGCCAACCACGTTGATGGTCGTGTTCATGTTTGCCGTTTGCTGCAGAAAAAGGCACACCAAGGAACAGCGAAAGACGAAAGAAGAAAAAGAAGTGCATCCTGCAGTAATGGTCCGAAGCAGCAGCTTGAGGGGGCCAGTGCCTTCCCTGTCCTCAATCCAGGAAGTGCTGTGGGTAGAAACATGTTACATCAGGAAGCTCCAAGCATGTAATACGTGGTGGCGCACCTTAGCAAGCTCCTTCAGGACAACAGACTTTGGCTGCGATGGATCCACACTGACTAGCTCACACAGTTGCTGTAGTAGCCTGGCACCATTCTCGCCATCGAAACGCTTGCTCCATCTTTCTATTCGTTCGTCATCAGGCTGATAATTCAACTCTTCTACACCTTCATCATCGATCTCCTCGATCTTGGGTATGCGCTTCTTGGTACTGTCCGGCTGTTCCTCATCCACTGAAGTAGGAAAAGAAGATGATGATGTTGGGGAGAAGCCGGCAGGCGCCCCTTGAGTGCGGCCCATTACTGTAGACCAAAATTGGAGAAGGTCTCCCATGTTGATGGAAAGACCGCTTGCCGGTGCTTCCTCTTCCTCGTTCTCCGCGCTGTCCCGCTTCTTTGCCACGTTGAAATACTGTTTGGCCTTCCTCCCCGTGGGAGCAACCTGTTAAAATGAGGGCACATCAATTTCAAGTCTAGAGTCGTCCAGACCGAAGGAGTCAATTACCTCTTTCATGGCCTCAATAAAATCTTGCATTTGCATCGGTCGCAATCCAACTGCCTCCTCATCTTCACCATTTTCGCTTAGCAAGCGCTTCTCTTCTTCTTCCAGAAAGTGCCGCAACGGAGCTATCGCAGCCTTCCAAAAAGTCCCTTAAGAAATTGGATGTGGCTTGACGATCGTAAAGTAGAAGAAAGGTACCTTTTTACAAAGCTCGTAGAGGTCACTTCCAGAGTACCCTGACGTAATGCGAGCAAGAGCATCGATGCTAAATTCTGGTGCTAATGGTTCACTGGCCAGCACCTGCACGCCAACACGCAGTGGAATCAGTGTCATGCTCCGGCTGAGAGGATACAACCGAGCCTACCACTTGAAGAATTTCTGCGCGTTGGGCTTTGGTTGGGAGATCGAAGAAGAACTGCAGTGGCATACGTCGCAAAATAGCCGGGCTAAGATTATACGGACGATTAGTAGCGCCTGCCAGGGAAGCAAGGAAAAATGAGATACAAAATGCTGCAAGCAAAGCATACAAGTACCTATGATGATCACTCGCGACGAGCTGTCAGTGGCAATACCGTCCCATAACCTGGCGTGAGCAGCATTTAGTATTGAATCCTGCCTTAACCTACATATGAAGAGCTGAGAGTACGTCATGAAAACTGACTCTACTTGCATGTGATAAGAATGCCCGCTGCTACTGGTAGATCCTCCGTTATTGAAAAAGCAGTCCAACTGGAGGGGATTAAGTAACGCATTGCCAGAAGCACTAAGCCAGGCCATATTACCTCATCGAAAAAGACGACACATGGCTGCAGCTTGTGCGCCAAGGTGAAAATTGACCTCACGATTTTCTGTGGAATCAATGCAGTGACCGGTCAGTGCACTTCCAAAGTATAAAATTACGCGGGAAGTGTACCTCTGATTCTCCATACCACTTGTTGAGGATGGTAGCAAGGTTGATATCTGCACAGTGAGCGGGTCAGGATCATAAACGCATGAACGGAGCATTAGTCCTAGGATAGCCGTACTGATAAACGCAAGCTTGCCTTCTTTCGCGATAGCCTTGGCCATCATTGTCTTACCCGTACCCGGAGGTCCATAGAGGAGTATACCTTTGGGCGGTTGCAGAAGTTTGCTGTTACGGCCCTCAAACAGTTCCGGTCGATTGATGGGCAACAGCAACACCTCCCTCAACGATTCTGCACCCAGTACAGACAGTAAGGCGGTTCAGATGAGCAAGTGTTCGGGCAATAATCAGGTTGATGATGTTTGAGGTGGAACGAACTCTTGACGTCCTCCAGAGCCCCGATGGATTTAAAGTCAGCATCGATGTCGACCGGGCTGATCACGTCCTTGACGATCTCGCACTCATACTCGTCGAGAGTTATCTCCTTCAGCGGTCGTCCACGCAAGCTCTGATGGAGGATGCACCGCGCATCACCACCCACAGTTCGATGGTCAATTGCGCGCAGGTGCGCCATCATGGAATATTAGAATGATTTTATTTATTTAGTTATTTATTTATTTTTGGAAATGATATTATTTTTATTGTTCATTAAATTTTTTAAATAGGGAATAAATAAATAAGCGAAAAGCAGGTACATTCATACCTCGATGAGGTAGAGCTTGCGTAGGGCGGCCTTGATGTCGGCGTCGTTGGTCTTGGGGCCGAGGAATCGCCGCAGGACGTACGCCACCGCAAGACTGCCGACCGCGGCAGTGGCCAGGCTCACCAGCGAGCGAAGGAGCAGCACCTGCATCTTCCCCCCTTCCATGGCGCCTCTTCTTCTTCTTCCTTCTCTTGCGTTTCCTCTCTCTGTCCGAGCCTTTCTTCTTGGAGTTTCCTGGAAATGACGTCAAAGGAAATGAAAAAGAAAATCGATTGAATGTTTGGTATGTTGGTAAATACATTTCGAAATCTTCAAATGAAATTGCGAAAATGCAAAACTGGTAGCTCTAATTCGACCATTGGTGTCCGAGGGTGCAGCAACCCATTACCCCACCATCACATCACCACCACTCCCCGACGCCACAACAACACAACAAGAAGAGGGAGAGGAACGAAACAGAAGAAAGGAAAGGAGAAGCGACTAGCTTGGTACTTCAAGAAAGAGAACGGGACAGCGGCGGCGGTGGTGAGCAGCAGTCATCATGGGGGACGGCGGTGGGTTGGGGCACGACATACAGTACACGACCACCATGGTCTGGAACGAGTTCCGCGCCATGGCCGACCTCCTCCGCGCCCACCTCAACAAGATGGCCGACCAGGGCCTCACCCTCAACGCCATCACTCGCGCCACGCAGGTACCCTCCCTTCCGCCCCCCTCCACCTCCTCCCTTTTCCCCCTCAACCCTCCCCCCCTCCGGCGGAGGTCGTCTTCGCGTTTCGTTTTCGTTCTTCGTACTTGGGGGCCCTATTCATTTTTGGGGGGGGGGGCTACAATTTCTTGAAAGGAGGGGGGGAGTTGTGTAGCGTTGGGGGGGAGGGAGGTAAAGAGAAGCATAGGAGGTGCATGGAGGTGGAGTGGATGTAATGTTGCTCAAATCAATCCTCGACATGTTCGTTTTGGTGGTGGTTTGGGGGTGGGGGGGCAGGTGTCCAAGTATGTGGTGCAGTCGGTGCAGGCCACCACCAAAACGGGCGTCCCCTACCTCCGTGACTACGCCCAGGGTGCGCCCTCTTTCCCTCCCGGGACCTACGCACGTCGTCCCCCTCTCTCTCCTCCAGGGTTCGCAGTGTGCTGCTCTGGTGTTGAGACGAGGAAGACGAACACAAAGAAGAAGAGGAGGAGGAGGAGGTCTGGTGGAGGATTCCAGTGCTCACTGCATCTTCTCTTTGTTATAACAAACACGCAGAGCTTCAAGTGAACGCGCTGGACGTGCTCAAAACGGTCAAGGAGCTCATTAAGGAGGGCGTCTTTCTTGGCGAGCCCACTATCAAGAGTGAGTGCTGCTTTCTCTCTACTATTCTCATCCTTCTCCTAATGAATGTGGCGTGCAGATCTGGAGAGTCTCTTGATGGACAAGATCTACCCCGTCGTCACAAAGATCCTTGCCGCAGCCTCAAGCCTGGAAGCGCAGGCTACTCACAGCGCGGGACCTCAGGCGACATCCTCCGCCCCGGCGCTACGCTCCGCCTACTACTCCTCGGGCTACAATCCGATCAACTCCCAAACTAACTCTTCATCACCCACTTCGTCCCCATCATTATCGTCTTCCTCTTCTCACACGCGCGGTTCTCCGCCCTCTTCTGCAGGCGGCGCTGCACCTCCTCCTCTTCCTCAGAGAGATGACCAGTACAACACCCTCCGCTCAACAGCCTCCCAAACAATCGCCGCTCCCGCTCGTCCGCCCCCGCTTACAACCCCGAGCGGCTCGCCGTCTTTAAGCTCTTCGGTGTCTGGCACCCGGACGCGTGTAGGAGCTCCGGCTCCCCCGCCCACGCTTGCGCCGCCACCGACACTGACCCCTCCGCCTACACTGACCCCTCCGCCTACACTCAGTGTTCCACCGGCCATCCCCGCACAGTCAGCTACAATGCGTCCGTCCACTACCTCAACCTATGGCGTTTCAATCACCATTCCTTCTCCTCCCAGTTCCGGTGGTTCGCTCGGATCAAGTAACTCCTATACCAAAGGTCTGCCCTCACCAAAGGGCCAGCACAGCAGCAACTATTCTTCTGTTGCCTCGACCAACTCCTCAGTGCGACCCTCAATTCCATCTTCGTACTCGCCCAGTTTCGCACCGGTGCCCTCTCCCTCTTCTGGTGGGGGCACACGGCCGTTTCAACCACCTCCTCCGGTGCTTGCTCCCCCGCCGGTCCTTGCCCCGCCTCCGGCAATTCCGCCCCCGCTTTCCAACGGCTCTTCAACGGCACACCCTGGCGACTTACCTCCGCCCCCGCTGTCGCCTTCTGCTGGAGATCTTCCTCCTTTCCCCGACGATTTCCCTCCGCCTCCGTTGCCGCCCCCTGATGATCTTCCGCCTCCTCCAGCCTTGCCCTCCGATCTTTCTGCTCCGGGATTCCTGGATGATGAGGTGAAAAACCAGGCTCGATTGGTGGTGCAGCAGGTCATGCAACTCAACCAAATAATTCATGAACAAAACGAAGAGGTACTCCTTCCGCGAGTCCCTCTCACTGGCTGGTCCAAGTATTGAGAGGCCTCTTTATGTGAAATAGGCATTTGTAGAAGAGGCTCGACGGACGCTGAACCAGCTGAACGCACTCATAGCAAGAGCAAAAGACTTCGGCCTTGTTCAAGAAGAAAATGAGCTGCGTGATGCAGCCTACGATTTCATCTCCGCCGCTAAACAGAGGTATGTGTCTATCCACCAATTCAATGCCGTTGGCTTAGACTTACTTGTTGCTGTGCCACCACAGAATCGGAGGTGGTTCGTCGGAGCAGGAGTTCGACCAAGTGGTAGCCTTCCTTGCGGATACCATCCGGCAATTTGTTGCTGCCGTTTCGGTAGCCGTTCTGCCGCCGCCGCCACCTCCCAGGGAGGATATTGCCAAAGGTTGGTTTGCTGGCCGATCTGAAGAGACAAGCTAGAAAGAGTTCTTAATAATTACTTTTTCCACTCTGCAGAGGCTGAGGATACAGGAGCTGAGGGCGATGCTAAGCGCAAGAGACTCAGGAGTAATGTCCTCAAGGAATTGCTGAACACGGAAACGACCTACTTCACCCAACTGAAGACTTTGGACTTTTCATTCATTCAGCTCATCAAGAATAAGAAAGATCTCAAGATTATGAACGATCCAGTCTTCTCGAGCTTTGTACTCTGTGTGCCACCAATCGTCTCCCTTTCCAAGGAGCTCGTGTACGTTGAACCACCCCTGCTTTATTCTCACCTATGCTTACCGCGCTCCTCATTTTAGGGGAGAGCTGACCTCGCGTATCAATAAGATGGAGGATAGCGACCAGGTTCATGTCGGGGATACGTTCATTCGCATGGCCCCCGTTTTCAAGATGTACCAAAATTACATAAATAAGTTCGTATTGGCTTCTCCTCCTGTTAATGTCGCTTGACTAACTTCAATTCTAGTTACGACCAGGGAATGGTCAGGCTTCGACAAGCGATTGAAACAGATCCTGAGTTCGACGCCATTGTCAAGGTACTTTTCATCTTGGGTGTGAAACATTCCGAACTTGTCTGAGCTTACCTCTTGCGAAACGCAGCAATTTTGTCCAGCAGGAGGAGCGGATATCAGCTTCTACTTTATCCTCCCTATTCAGCGACTTCCTCGCTACGAAGTACGAGAGTCTATCAGCTTTTGCACTTAAGACTACAACTTACATGTTTACCCACAGTTACTTCTGCGTGAAGTCCTCAAATTCACGGACAAAAACAACACCACAGAATATAGCAACCTCGAAGGCGCTATTCTCAAGGTCAAAGAGAGCAATGACACAATCAACGAGAAAAAGAGGCAGGATGAGAACATGAAAAAGATGATCGATATTCAGAACGCCATAACAAGCGAAAAATTGGTTTGCGCCACTCTCCGTTGAGTTTTACGCCCAACTCGTTAACCAACCAGTTGACTGTTGGTTATTGCTGCGTGCGCAGGTGCTACTCAAGCCTGGACGTTCCTACATAAGGGAAGGATCTATGGAAGAACCGGATCCTGCAGGCAAGAAGGTATGTCAGTCTGAGTACCCGTAAGCCTAAAGTGCCATGCTTATGATTCCACGTAACAGGGGAAAGGCAAGTCGTTCCACTACTTCATGTTCAGCGATGTTCTGCTCAAGACGCGTTATGAGCGAAAAGCGAAAAATTACACACTCATTGATACCATTTGGTTCGCCGAGGTGACTTTGCGTGATGTCTCCCAGTCCGCCAAGGGTTCGCCTCCGGCGCATGCTGCTCTTTTCAGTTGTTGGATTAATGGGTTCATTTTTAGATCTGCTCAATCTTTTCGAACTGGTGAGTACCACCGAGAAGTACGTGTTCAACTGCATCACAGAAGACGAAAAGAGATCGTGGATGAAGGATATGCAAGAGGGTACGCTCCCGCGTGGATAAGGCGAGGTCTACCAGCCTAAGTACTCATTATGTGGTCGCCCTGTTCGTCTACAGCCATCGATCGTTCGCGGGTTCTCGAAAGCTCGTCGAGTCGTATGCGAACCCTGAGGAGAGACACCAACGGGACCGACGACGAGAGCGGTGGTTCGCCCAAGATGGGCAAGAAAGAGAAGAAAGAAAAGCGTGGTTCTCGCAAGGAAGTCAAGGCCGACAAGAAGAGCAATCGGGACCGCAGTGGATCGAAGCTTCTTGGAAGCCTCAGGAGCTGAGAGTCGTCGCTTTTCTCCATCCAGCGTGGGTTGGTTCGAAACTGTATCCTCAAGTAGTACCATTAAAAAACACTCGGCATAGTCTTGTCCCCAAACAGAAGGAGCTCCTTCGTGTGAGTGCGCCCAACACCGTCCATCCAAGATACGGTTCTTTGCCTCAGCAGGTGATGTCCATGAGGCCTACAACACACAACCAAAACCCGAGGTACGATGCTTGGAAGAAACGTCTCCGTTCATATTCCTGCGGAAAGTGACGGAACCATCATCAGCCAAGACTCGGGGGATGTTACATCCGATGTCATCAAGCGCGCTTGCGCATGTTGCCCAGCTTAGTGAAGTCGAAGGGTTCGTCTCGCTTCTCCGGCGGAAGCGTCTCCTGATAGTCCGGAATGGGCGCCGTCCACAGAGGGATGACCCGTTCACGAGGCGGAGGCGACACCTCCTCCACCAGCGCCGCTGCCCGCAAGTCCGGTGGCAGCTCGTTGAGTGCCGCGAGCTTCATCTTCAACATCTTGGACAAGGTCCTGGTGTCTTCGTGTAATTGCTTCATTTTAAGCTGCATTCAACAAATACACACAACCCATTTTAGCGAAATTGAAATGGTTGATTAAACAAATCTAAAATTGATGAAGATTTTGTTAATAAAATAATAAAATGAAAAAAAAAAGGAGAGGCGCATACGCGGGAGTAGGACTTGACGAGGGCCTCCTCCTCGGCGAGCTGCTCGTAGGTGCGGGTGAGGGTGACCCACTGGGGGCGCACCTTCCACAGCTCTTCGTCGAAGCGGACTCCCTCCCCCTCGCCCTCCTCGTCGCCGGCCTTCTTCTTCTTGTCCTTCTTCCGCGTGAATGACCCCGCGTACCCTCGCCACCCCCCTCGTGGCATCTGCGCTTCATCGGAGGTTCGCCTCCGCACCACCAGTGCCGATGAGGTGCAAGAGGAGGGCCCGCATAGGGGCATAACAGAGGGCCGCATCGCTGTGGCCACGAGCCGCCTCTTCATCTCGTTTTGATGAATTAAAGTTGCGGAATTGGAAAATAAAAGAATAAAAAATGCGATATGGAATAGTTTGAATATTTTAGTTTCCCAAAGATTTTCCTTCGGAGGAACTTTCAGACGCGCTTGAGAGTGGCGGGGAGCATCTTGCGTTGCGCGATGGAGAGGGATGCCACCCACTCCCGAGCGGTGATCAATGCGCTGTCCTCTGATGAAGCTGCAAGATCGCGCAGGGATTCGGCGGCTGTAAGCTTACACCAAAAGGAAAACACGGGTGTTCCTGCACGGATGACAGAACTGGTGAGTTGGGCAGGATCAGAAGCGCACAATGATGATTGATAGGAGCACTGTACCCTCCTCGGCTGCGGGTGGGGTAAGCACGGTACTCAGTACGGCGCGAAGCCACGCGAGTTTTTCTTCTTGGCTTTCGCGTGGTGGATTGCCGTAGGGCGTATTACCGAAGGCACGCTTGCCCATCATACCAAAGAGACGGAGCACTGCGGCCACTGAGGAATGGCACGCCTCCGGAGGGGTCTCAGCAAGGAGAGCGTACAAATCACTGCCAAAAGAGAGGGCAAATTAAGGTTAGTCGCACGCGTTATTCAAGACAAGACTTGTATGAGCAGAGATTACGTAGAGAGCGCTCGATAGGTCCAGTCCCATCCCTTGAACAAAGCTAGCAGCTCTGTACTCCACAAAATGAGTGCTGTGCTCTCATCCCACTTCCCCGCATCTGCATGAAGGAGCTGCTGAGCATCACATTGCACGAGTACAGGAATATAGAGCGTAATATTGTTACCTTCTAGTCGATGAGTGCCAAGAGTGCGCAGGCATTCGATGACCTCAAGCAGCAAGGTGTCCTCTGTCACCTCGCCTAACGCTTCCCATCCGCACTTGCAACGCACCTGGGTCCATGCCTCTTTGGCTTCCTCAAGGCCGCTTTCGGGTTTGCCGGATGTTATCTCGTCTAGGATTAACCGCAGAAGTCGATAGATAACGAGTCTTGCCGTAGATGCAGATGCCAGAGCGCTTACACGAAGCACTTCCTCCCATATCGCTGCCACATCGGCCAGAATGCGAGTGAATTGCACTATGGTCTCCTCGGTCTCCTTACCGATACTATCGAGACGTTGTTCGTTCGAGTCCTTCGCCATGCGCCAGGCGTCAAGTGCGTGGGTGAGCTGATGCAGAAGTACTCGCCAGATGCGCCGTTCTTCGATCTCTCCACCCGTGCTATTTGATGACCGACGGCTCAGATGAGCCATAAACCGTAACTTACGTCCCAGTTCCGCCTTATCTATGTTCAGAACCGCTGCAGCGCCGGAGCGTGGATCCCGAGATAAGGCTGTTTCCAAGCGAATCAGCATCTGTTCTACAATACTCTTTCGCTCCGCCACGCGTCCTCGAGTTCGGCTGGCAGTCTTGTCCGCCTTTTCAGTTTGCTTTGTCGTTTCGATGCGCCACAATAGGTCGGCAAGAAGGTCCTCTCCCCCCTCCTCTAGAGGCAGTTTCTCGTCTGTCACAGAGCTTCGTGACTTCTTTCGTGAAGACACAACGGAGTTCGTTGGGTGTGTGAGCAAGTGTTCGAAGCACCCAAGCAGCTCTCCCTCCTTGATGTTCTTCTCAGAACTGAAATCCTCCGCGATGTCACCAACAACAGCCTCATGGAAATGTTCCATGCGCCTGCTGAAATCTTTGAAGGAGTCAGCACATGTCAAATGAAGTGGAGGAGTGAGAAAAGCTGTGAAGGTACAGAGTTGCTGTAGCTCCCGCGGTCGGCGCGAACGCTCGACGGGTTGCTGCGTTAGCTCTTCATCATCTCGCTTGCGTTTGGTAACTCTACTTCGGGGAACATCAGGCAGCTCCTCTTCGTGTGCCATCGCTTCATTATTCTCTCTGCTCGTCTTCCCGATCTCTTCTGCTTGGCCTATATCGCGTTCCTTACCTTTTGTAAGCGTATCTTCTCTCTTCTGACGCGTTTTTCGTTTGTCCGGTGCATCTGCCCGATTTCCGTCCTGTGTTGCGCTGCTCACTTGCTCTGATTCCCCTTCCATCTTCCGCTTATTTACACCATTACCCTCCGTTTCCTCTTTGTTCCTCTCTTGCCGTGTATCTACCCTATCCTTTGGCATCCCGCTCCCTTCGCGCTGTTCATTCAGTCCTATTTCTGTCGTGATTTGCTCTTGAGCTCTGACGTTAAATTGTCCTTCCATTTCCGGGCGATTGCTACCCGCGACTTCATCCCTCTTCTCGCTCGCCTGCAGCTTTGGGGCCATTTCATGATGAACTGTAGGTTCCTCGCCGACCTGATGAGCGGCAACAGTCACGGCTGTAGTCGCTGTAGTTATCTCCAACTCGCTGCCTTGCCCAATACTTTCGTCCTCATGCTCTGATTCGCTAAAGAGCGCTGTTAGAGCATCATTCTCCTGTTGGAAATGGCCTTATAAGTCAAAAAGTGAATAAACAATCAGGATGAGTGTACCTTGGGCGAAGACGCTTCTACCTCGCGACCCAAGTGTTGCGCAGGAGAAGTATTCGATTCTTGTGTTGTTCGAACAGAGGACTCTCCAATTGCTGCACTTCGTGACGGCCTCAGAGGCGAAGAGACATTTGGAGTAGCTTTCGGAAGCGAGGAAAGTGCAGAGTGGCGCACGGGAGAAGGAGGCAGCAATGGCGTATAACGAATGGGCGTAGATGGACAGGATGGAAGCGGTGACGGAGGTATGCTGACGGAAGCAGGAGTTGATGGGAGGGGAGTTATAGGAGTCGCCGGGAGAGACGTGTTTTCAACCATTTCTGCTACCATCTCAACAGCCGTTTCGAGGAAGCTGGCGAACTCTTCAGTTTGTACCGTATTACCGCTGTTCTCAACAGCATCGCCATCTTCTGCGAAGGCTGTCTGAATAGCTTCGTCCCGGGGTACGGTTGAGTCCTTAGTAACTCCTCGTCCACGGCCGCGTTTGCCTCTTCTCACTTGTGCTGACGGAACAGCAATATCAGGCGTACCGCCCGCGGTCGAGCCAGTTGGCAGGGAAGCTGCTCTGCCGCGTCCACGTCCGCGCCCACGGGCTGGATTGGCGCTTCCTCGAAGCGCTGAATTCTTTTTAGGTTGGCTCCTGCGCGATGAGGTTTCTTCTGTTGGCCTGCTTCCCTTTGCTGGCGAAGTTGCTAACGTGTCGGCCTTCGATGTGGATTTGGTACCATCCCCGTCTCCGATTATCCGTTCAATGTCAGAGCTGATTAATTTTTCGAGGTCCTCTTCTTCAGCTTCTTCGCCATTCGACTTGCTCTCCTTGTCTTCACGAGCCTCCGTTACTACCTCGCCAGTAGTTCCACTACTGCTCGTCTGATCGTTCAAATTTTCGTGATCGAGCTCTGTGACGTGTTCCATCTCAGGGTTTTCCCACAATTCTCGACGTCTACGACGGTCCGTCTCTTCGCGGATCTGTTCTTCGCGCTGACGTTTCTCTTCCTCCAATTTTCGCTCGGTAGCTTGCACTGCGGCAGTATATACTCTCTCCATCTCTTCTCCACTGAGGATGGCTCTAAGCTGTTCCAGTAGCAACTTGTTCTTGGTCAGCTCTTCCCGCATCTCGATGGCTTCATTCGTTTGCTTGCGGAGTTCGAGCGAAAGATCCACTGCTTCCTTGGTTCGTGCTATGGATTTGCTTTTCTGTAATTGTATGGGTGAGTCTCAGGGAAACACTAGATGTTGGGATCCTCGCTCAAGTAAAAGGGTGGGCATACCTCGTAGCTAAGCTCCTTGCGCAGGCGCTTAATCTCCTTATGCATGCTGCGCTGCTCATCGACCCAGCTGGCACGGCCTTCGACCTCGGCCTTGAGCTGCTTGACCAAGGCCTTCTGCGACTGTCTCTTGCTCTTGAGCTTTTCATAAGCCTGCAATGTTTCGCCCAATGCCTGGATCC